>SNQJ01S0034029.1:157582-177769 GCA_010110895.2 Picea sitchensis | reverse complement strand
ATGCTTGTTTGTCTTTGCAGAACCTAGTTGGTGGACAATTTTGGAGGAACAAGCCTAACTTGGGCTTCCATGGGGCTTGAAGCCCACAGGTGGATGCTAAGGGCCTGCACACTAGATAAGAGATGAAACTTCAAAGGCCTAGAATATTACTTGGACAACATAACCTAGCCCTCACATGCCAAACATTTTTCCTAGGAGAGGAAAAACATCACCTTTGGAGGCACGACGTCATCTAGGAGGGCTAGGGTTTGGTGGGGATATTACCACTCATTGGCACATGGACATTTTGAGGAGTTTGAGTCTTTGAACACGAAGGAAGTGACTTGGATGCTTGACATGTGGCTTTGGGAAGCCTACCTATACTTCTCCAACAACAACTACTTGTTCCTAGTGCCAAAACGTCCCCTAAAGTGGTGCCGTCACTTTAAATTAGGGTTTCTTTGTGTAAAAGTAAAAATGGCAATATTAGGGTTGTTGACCCCTAGTCTTGTGGTTTACCCTAATATTATGTGGACAAACTATTTTGGAGACATTTTGTATAAATAAGAGATCATAAGATCTCATTATAATACAACTCTCCCATTGTGAGAAGTACTTGGCTGCTATTTTCGCTACCCTTGGTGATTTTGGTGTTTGTCTCTTGTGGAATGTCTTATGGTCAATGTCTCTTGGTGAATGGATGAGGAGGAGTGATCTGCACCCCCCTAAAGGATTGCTCTCTTGAATCTTGGATGAATGTTGCATGGTAACTAGGGTTTGTTCTCTCATTTTCTTGGATTTGGTAAGGAAAAATATGCATTTGTTATAATTTTCTTGCTTACTTTGGTTGTTGTTGGTGGAAACCCTAGGGAGGAGTATGCTAGATACACCCTCCATCATTCCTTCATCTCTTTGTTAAAGGTTTTAAGTCTTTCTTTTTTGCAAGGGTTGCTAGGAGGAATATGAGTGTGTATACCCTCCTAGATTTACCCTAAGTTTGGTTGGCATACCCTAGGGAGTAAGAGGATTCACACCCTTAGGGTTGTTTTTGATATCGCTTATGCTTTAAAGACTCCATCACCCAATTTTAAAGGAACTAATATGAAGTATTCTTGCATTGGAGAAACAAAATATTGCATTGGGAAACATGATTTCTTGTCGTATTAACTTTTTGCAACTTGGGTTGTGTTCCTTGTGCATAGAGCACCTCTGAGCCACTAGAGCGTCCCCATCAAAGGGGTAGTTCTTGCTTCTGTTACAAAATTTCATCTTCAGCCATTAGGGCTGCAGAAATCCTAATCTAATTTCTTTATTAACTCTCAAATCAACCACTGAAAATTGCCCAAAGTTTTCATACTTACACTAGTTGGTCTAGTGCACATTTTGGAAAAGTTTGGAGGAGTTTCAATGGTTGATTTTCTTTCTGTAATATGTTGATTTTTACAGCCATAAAGATGATATATATTGCTGTAGAAAGTGTTTACCACAACCTTGTCTTTTCATGCTAGTATCTTGGTCTTTAATCTTGAGTTTTACTAGTGTTTAGCTAGTCTATCTCTTGATTTATAACACTATTTAGCAACTTATTGTGCCATTTTATTGCGGATATATATTGTTACTAACAGTTTCTATTAGGGACAACAATATTAACTTGCTTGTCCAATTGGTTATATTGCATCATTTGTTTGGTTTTCTTGTGTCTCGGACAGGTACTTCACCATCAACAGGTCACTCAACATATTTGGAAACCCTTGAACCTTCCCAAGACTCTTTCCCAAGACCTTCATACTATTTAGAACTGACCTCTAGGGACATCCTCTTGATCTTCATCATTTTCCATCTCAACACTTGTTCTTCACTTGTTCTTCTTAGGTTCTGCTAAAGATGAGGATGTCATCTAGGTATATGACCACAAAACGATTGATAAATGGTCATAGAATTTCGGTCATAATCCTCATGAATGTTGTTGGTGCATTAGTCAAGATAAAGGGCATGACCAACCACTTGAATAGACCCTCCTTATAGTTGAAGGTTGTCTTCCACACATAAGTCAATTCAATTGGCCCCTAGTGATAGCCTGACTTAAGATCAATCTCGTTGAAAAACTTGGTACTTTTTCCTTGATTGAGTAGATCATCAATCTAGGGTATGGGGAACTACTTCTTAATTATAATTTTGTTTAAGGCTTTGTAGATAATGGAGAGTCACCATGTCTCATCCTTCTTTTGAACCATCCCAATAGGGCTCCCATGGGGTGAGTAGCTTGGTTGAATATGGCCTTTTTGCATTAGAACTTAAACCTAGTGTTTGATCTTCTCATTCCCTAAAAGAAAGTTTATATATATAGGGACACTAAGAAGAGGGGCGCCCAATATCAAATCATTACATGCTCTCCCTAACAGTGCAATAGAGGGACACTACTCCTCTATCTACTTAAAATAACAACTTTCATTTAGAAATTTCTCTTGAATTTTTTAATTAGCCATTCCTTTATTCTACAAGTTCCTTGGGGGCTACGTTGCCTCAACATGACATTAGAAATAAACAATTGTAAAATCTAAATTTGTATACAAATTTTCATTCTAATCAACTTTTTATCATTGTTTATTTCCTCTAAAATTACAATAATAAATGTTTACCATATTCATCTCCACATTTATTATGTCATTGATCTTGTTTTTTCCACGAAAAATAATACTATAACAACTAGAATTTCCCATAGATATATCAACCCATAAATCTATTCATTGATTATGGAGGCAAACTCATTTCTCTCAAAAGCTTAAAACACCTTGGCATAATTTTATCATTTAAAAATAATACTAGTTAAAAACATTTTGCAAAAATTTCATATTTGTGAAGGTTCTTATAATGAAAAAATTCCAAATTTATTAGCGTTCTCATAATGAAAAATAATAAATTATTAGTTTATATTAATTTTATTTTTAAGAGATAAAATAAATATTTCAATTTCCAAAATATGCCCTATTTTAAACAATTTAATTGAAAAAATAACTTGCAAATAATGTCTACACCACTAAAATCTTTCTTAATCTTTTTAAATCATGAAGTTACATATTTGTAAATATTTTTAGCCATACTTGCACTACACTTTTGTCAAAATTTTCCAATTTGTTTATTTTTCATTTCAATTAGAACCAATATTTAATTCCAACATTTTAAGAATAGAAAATGGTTGTGATATTTTTTTTAAACATTAATTATATATAGTTTCTAATGAGAATATGTTTTTTTTTTTTGCATTTTTCAGGAAATGAGATGGTTTTCTTCATGTTAAATACCATCGTCGTGATAATAATTGTTATGACGTTTGAACCTTTCTTACCACGATCAACCGATAAACCAAATCATTCAAAAGGACAATTAAAGTCAAAGGAAGATGAGGAAGAACCAACAACTAAGCAAGACGAACAATTATCTTCGTGATCTTTTTTGTATGTGCCCACAAAGGCAATAATGCTCTTTCAATGAGAGCTCTTAGCCAATGGAATTTCAAGGTTATTGTATTTTGTAGTGAATGCCCAAGTTTAAAATGCATTTGAAATTATTGCTTATACTCACTAACAAAGTTTGTATCGAAAGAGAATTCAATGTAAATAAAATTCTACAAGGTGCATTAATCATACAATACAAGAGAGATCGTTCATATAAATACATGATCACTTAGATCGATCTGTATGGTGAAAATTTGTGTTATGATGTTGTATATTGTGTGTTTATGTTGTAACTATGTTTCTTAACACCATCAACTCTTCTTTGATTTGGTTGTACAACTTCTGTAATACATTTATGAATTCTAGCATGGTATTAGAGCTTAGGGGTGAAAACCCTAACTTGGTTCTAGTTGTTGTAAGGTGTTTAGAGATTATCATATCATTAGGAGATCATGTATAGTATTTTCACTTATAATAAGTTCTATCTATGAGAGAATTGATATGTTTGGGCTTGAAATATTTTGAATCAAGGTTTTACAAAAGTGATATGTGTTTGAAGCAAGAGCATGTGGTGCTCAACGTGTTAAGGTTTAAGCTATTATTAGGTTTCTTTTCAATTCACTAGATAACCATAGTATAGATAGGATCACTGAGAAATACACAATCACAAGAGACACATCATTTATCCTGGGAAACCCTCATGGGAGAGAAAACCCAGCAAAAACTTCCTTAATATAGATAGCCAATACAATGCCAAGAGAATAAACCAAATGATACAGAATGTCCTCTCCCAAGAATGCGCCTCTCTCTCTCTTCCTTCTTCTCCAACTGTAGATCCAAACTTGCGCTTTGATGAACAAGTGAGTGAGTGAACAAATGAGGCGCTGACCTCTCTTATTTATACAATCTGGCAGGTGTGAACTGAGGTGTATTTTCACTGGCAGGGTCGACTTCTCATTCTGGGTGGTTATAACCACTTTAATATGGGCCGACTTCTCATTTAGCATATTACAATTAGGGTTTGACCTATCTGCAAAAGGGGATTTGGTCATTTACAATGCCTAACATGATCAATCCACAAAAGGGGATTGATCTAATGAATAATACATCAACAATAAATAGAATACTCTTTGCAGTTACAATATTTCAACACTCCCCCTTAACAAGAAGGGTATTCTACAACAACATCGGAGAGAGAGAGAGGGCAACATCATCAACAACATCTTGGAACACTGTCTGGCATATCTATAAATCATTGGAAGTTTTTCTCATCATCAATATCATCATTCACAACAGGGAGCTGGAATGGCATCATCATCCTCATCAACATGAGGCTAAGGTAACATCATCATCATCATCTTCAACTAGAATTTGAAGTGGCATCATCATCTTCAGCAAGAAGCTGAAGTGGCATCATCAACATCTGCATCAACATGAATTAGTATAACACTAATACATCATCATCAATAACAACAACAACACAACACAAAGGCTGGAGCATCATCAACATCAGCACTAGGCTGAGAGTCTTCAGCACGAGGCTGACATCACAGCACAAGGTTGGCACATCATCACAACACGAGGCTATCACATCATCACAACACGAGGCTAGCACATCATCACAGCACGAGGCTGGCATGTCATCACAACACAAGGCTGACATCATAACACTAGGCTGGCACATCAATACAGCACGAGGCTAGAATATCATTAGCATGAAGTTGGCACATCTATGCAACATGAGGCTAGAATATCATCAGTATGAGGCTGGCATCACAACAATTAAGTTGGCACATCATCACAACAATTAAGTTGGCACATCATCAAAACAATTAAGCTGACACATCATAACAACATCAACACGAAGTTGGAAATCTTCAGCAGTAGGCTGGCATCACAAAACCACTCCCCCTTTCGAGGGAGGTCCTTTCGGACTACACCAAACTTTTCTCGAAAGTACTCAAACTTTACACGAGATAGAGGCTTGGTCAACACATCAGCAACATGTTCATTCGTGCTAACATACTGGAGCTTTATGGCTCCTCTCTGCACCATATCATAGATGAAGTGATATCGGATCTCTATGTGCATCGACTCATCATGGAACACATGGTTCTCCATCATCTTTATACAACTTGGTTATCACATAGAATCACGGTGGCTTCCATCTCCAGATCAAATATATCTGTCAACAACATCTAAAGCCATATGGATTCACATTTGGCGGAACATGTAGCAATGTATTCTGCTTCGGTCGTGCTGAGAGAAATACTTGATTGCTTCCTACTCTGCCATGAAGTCATGGCTGACCTCGGACTGAAACAACATCCTGAAGTGCTCTTTCTATCATAAACACTTCCATCTCAATCTGAAACGATGTAACCACTCAGTCTGAAGTCATGATCTCTAGTATAATAGAGACCAAAATCCAACGTATCGTTAATGTATCTCATCATATGTTTTGCAACAACAATGTGAACACGTCTGGGTTCTACCAGATATTGACTCAAGGCAAAACATATATCTAGCCTGGTATTCGTCAGACACATCACCGAACCAATAATCTTTCTGTACAAAGTAGCATCGAGGTATCTACCAGGAGCTCCAACTTCGTTTCCATGGGTGTGTACATGGATTTACATTTCAACATGTCAAACCTATTCATTTTAACTACATACTTCCTTTGGTTAAGGAAGATCTTCTCTGTGCTCTGCTAAACTTCAAGACCTACGAGATAAATCATTTAGGTCTTCCATCAAAATCTATAGCGAGTTTCTTCTGCAATCCGTGATAAGATTCTATTCATCTTTTCAAGAATACATCATCTACATATAGTAGTAACATCACTAGCTCATCATTCATAACCTTGAGATAAAGGTTAGAATCAACTTTACTCTTGGTAAATCCCAAGCTCTTCAGGAAACTGTAAATTCTGCCATAGCAAGATCTAGGAGCTTGCTTCAATACGTACAGATCCTTCTTCAACTGATAGACATGAGTCTTTCTATCTTCAATCTTCAAATCAATTTTTCTCATTACATTGTACCAATCTGATACACTTTCTCATCTGCAACTCAATATGCACAATCATGTGCTAGCTCTATGTGCTTTTTGCAAAGCACTTATCTGTCTCACTGTCTGGCAGTATGTCCTCTAATCTCTCTGCAATTGTTCCTTCTGGAACTGGGACTCTACACCTGCACCTTCTCTAAAGTTGAAAATGGTTTCTCCATTCTCACTGTGACTATTGAAATCAGGGAGTAACTCCTCTACTCCATCATGGCAACAACTTCATCTGAAACTGAGAGTGGCTCAATAATTGATACTGAAGATATATATTCCTCTTTCATGGAGGTAACACTATCTTTTATTGTAGTCATGTCTCCATGACCCAACTAAAGTACTGCACCCACTACCCCTCAATTTTAAATATGGGGATTGCTTCCCCTGCATCTCATACTATATATGAATCATGGTTGTTCTGGTTGTCTTCATAAATACTGGAACTATTTCTTCAATAAGTGTATTGTCATAGTCTTCTCCCTTTTGTTGGGAGAATCCTCTAAACACACATCAGGCTTTGTACATCTGCAACATGCTTGATCTGTATAGATCAATCTTGGGAGTCAATACTAACTTCTCTTCTAGTCTCATGGAAGAATCCATATCCTATTCTTTTTTGATTGTCTTCCTTCTTGTTACTGAAACAAGGGAATCTTCCCAGGAGATTTCATATCTCCTAAACGTTTATGAAGCTACGATCTAGTCTTTTCACGGCATCTGTCTCCCAGACCTGGGAGATGTCTCTTCATCTTATCCTTTATGAGATCAGGCTTACTCTCGATTCCTTCTGAGTCTACAAGGACTTCATCATCTCTTGTAGGGTATATTTGGTATTGAATACCAAGTCTAAATATGAAACACAGAGTCATGCTTCAAATGAGTTCTGCTTCCCGTCAAGGTGGCTTCATTAACCTTTGAACAATTCTGTTGTGAGTTCTTGTTCTAATGTTCGGTCATCTTTGGAGCCTTATGCTCCTTTCAATCAATCTTCATATGAGATACTCTGAATCTCAAAAGATAGCTTCTTCTTCATCTTCTTTAGTACATGAGTGTATATGGTCATGTACATAGTCTACTTCATATCTCATCTAATATGTTTCCTTCTGCAACCTTCACTATAGCTTCCTCAAGGTTATCACATGTGACCTGGAACAAGGTCAACAAAACAACAAACAAGAATAATACTCTTTTTGATAATATTAGATAAAACAATAGCACGAATAATCATCATAGTAGCTCCTTTAGAGATATCACTTGTGGCCTATTTGAAACAAAGATCAAAAGTAATAAATATAGTACAAAATGAAGTCAACACTCTTATAGTATTGTGATCAAACATTCCTCCATGGCAACCTAGAACTAACACAAGAGGTTTCTCCTAGAGGAGATGTTAGTTGTATCAGACAAATAATTACACTAAGCATTTATCTCAATATGCTCACATGCTACCAAGTATAATACTTTTCAAGGACTGCTATCTCAACTATAGTGTTTACTTGTAAAGGGGTAGTCATCAACTTGTCAATTGAAACTTTGAATCTTATCAACTTAATTAATCAAACCTAGAACCTGGAGCCTTGTCCTCAAGAATGAGTGTGTTGCTTTTCTTCCAAGTCTCCTTCACTCAAGATGACGAGTGCTTTATTAAACCTGTCTTCTTGTACTAAGACAATATGCTATCTTGACAAAAGTTTGGGTTAGAGAATAAACTCTTTGATCTCAACTTTAATCCATCTAATACCTTGATTTTAATTTTGACCAAAGGTTAGTATGATGGTCATAGCTTCAACATGCAATCTAGATCAAAATAATGTCGTAACAAATAGATGCATGTCAGAATAATCAAACCTGGGTTGCATTATTCCTTTGAATGTGTTGGATCTTGAGATCCTTCTGGATCTATGGCAAGAGATCCCTTCTCCTGCAAATACCCTTTAAATTGTTAAGCTTTAAAGGGTATTTGCGCTTAACAATTTAAACATGTGAGTACATACATCAAATAACATTTGTAGGTAGTGGCACCATGTAGTACTTGGCCAGTTACTAATTACCGACCCTTTAAAAACTTCAAAGTGTTTGCAACTAGATGCTGAGTTGATTACGAAACTTCTGGCTACCCAACTTAGGAGTTTTATGAAACCTAATTTTCAAAACCTCAAGTTTTGAAATTTTTGATCAGGAGGATAGATCTACCTTGGTGAGAATGGTTGTGCATTGATTCCCGAAAAATCAAATTACCCCCCTCAAACTTGTCCGTGGTTATGGGCTGAATTGCTTCTAGTTTTACGGTATACGGTACCACGGTTTTCTGGTATACAGTTATCACGGTTTCTGGTACTTCTTGTACCGGTTTTAAATTAGGTGAAAAATAGGGTTTCACTTTCAGAGAGATCTACTCATTGAAAAGGTGTCTTTGAGGTCAAGGAGATTATGGGTTAGGGTGCACTTTTTCTAGATGGTTTTGAGGCTAAAACTCTTCTTCAATAAAAAACCATAATTTCGTAATGCGACAATAATGGCCCGTTTTCTTCTTCTTTTGAAGGATTACGTCTTCGACTTAGCTTTGATACCATGTTAAGAGTTTAGTATTGGGTTTTCTTTTCAATTCACTAGATAACCCTTAGCATAGATAGGATCAGCGAGAGAAATACACAATCACAAGAGATTACATCATTTATCCAGGGAAACCCTCATGGGGAGAAAACCAACAAAAAATTCCTTAATATGAATGTGATATTACAATGCCAAGAGAATAAATAAACCAATCTGAGAATGTCTCTCTCTCTCTAAATTTGCCTCTCTCTCTCTCTTCCTTCTTCTCCAACCACAACTCCAAACTTGCGCTTTGGTGAACAAGTGAGTGAGTGAACAAATGAAGGCGTTAGCCTCTCTTATTTATGTAATCCCCGGTAGGTGTGAGCGGGTGTCTTTTCACTAGAGAATTAGACTTCTCGTGCGAGATTGAAAGTTATAACCACTTTAATATATTAAAGAGGCAGGCTTCTCATTTAGCATATTACAATTAGGGTTTGACCAATCCTTAAAGGGGATTTGGTCATTTACAACTCTGAACATGATCAATCCACAAAGGCGATTGATCTGAGTGAATAATACATCATTAATAAATATAATACTCTTCGCGGTTACACAATATTTCCAACTGTGAGGACACAACTATGGCATGTGGGAACAAGACATGGAGACTTTGCTAAAAAGAAAAAACATTGTGGCAATTCACAAAGACTAATGTTATTTTTCCTAAAGATAGACATGAGAAGTTAATGGCTAATGAGAAGAAGGATGAAGTTGTAAGTGTTATGATGACTTACATCTTAAGGGAGATTAAATTTCACACTAGTGGAATGGACTGCTCAAAAGAAATATGTAAGAATATGAATAAGGTGTTTTTACAAGGTTGATAAAGCTAGGGTATGCAACTTGAGAAAGAGTTGGTCTCTTTGTTACCCATCTCTTTCAACAATATTGAGGATTCTCTTGCTCGTGTAAAGGAGTTGTAGTTGAAGCTAGGTGAATGTAGAAAATACTTCTCCAGAGAAACAAAGGCTTGATAAAAGAAAAGAAAAAGAGGGGAATTGATTCTCAAAGATATAGAAAACACCATATGGCGTTTATATTTTATATTTTGGGAAAAGTGGGCTTCAAGAAATGAAGATGGTAAGGATTATACATTTGAATCCTTTTTTTCTTTGTTCATTAGAGCATAAGAAAACTTGTTTAATGAAGGAAAGATTGTTACTTTGTGATTCCCTAGACAATCACAAAATTTGATATCACCTATGAGTGCTAATCATTATCTATCGATGAGGTGTTGTCATGATCCATTGATGAATTTTCAATGAGATCTTTATCTAGAAGTGGTCCAATCCATTTACTATAAATTCATATCATGAAATCAAAACAATGTGCAACAAAATGGCATAAAGCCTTTTTCACCGGTTCTTATCTTGTCTTTCTTGTGCTCTATGTGTTAACCAAGATTAGTAATTTGTTGCAAGCAGATTTCAATAAGGGAAAATGATAACATGGTTATAAAGAAGAGGTTGAGGTAGTAATAAAGAAAGAAACGATGGTGGATATCGTTATCATGAAGATCATATCAATCAAAGAAATCATGGAGGTGATAGTCAACAATAGATCAAGAAAGTCAAGAATAAAAAGACATATTATTACCATGGAAAGGAAAATCACTTTAAGAAGGATTGTAGGAACAAGGTTTGTAATCTTAAGAAGAATATTAAGAGACTTGAAGGAAAAAAGTTAACCAACCAATGATGGGCTTAAGAAAATATAGGTCAATTTAATCATACTTCTTTTGTTAGTTGTTCCCAGGGGTTACATTCTCATACTTATCAAAAGGAATGGATATGATCCATCCCAAGACTTGATTGTCATCTAATCAAATTAGAACACCACTCGGTCAACTTCTTGGTCAAATCATAGTTGATAGCTCAGTCGAATTTTAGTTGACCCGAACTCAATTGAATCGGGCAACCTTCAACAAATATCAATAACCATACATGTAAAACAACACTTGATGATTCAACATACATGTTGGACAACATTCTAATCAATTATAAAAAAAACTTAAGCAATCACCATCAATGTGACATCATGTGTCTCTTCTTTAAGATGAAAACTAGCAAGATGTTTGTTGGTCTTCTCCATTCCTTTTGTCATTGATTTGTAATAGAAACACAATGGGTTGGGCACCCAAGAAACACTCATGAATGTATAAATATGAATAATCTTAATGAGAAAAGGGTATCTCTCCATTATTATATCTCTCTATATCTATTCTACTATTTTATGAGTCTTTCGACTTGTTTCACCTCTATTCGAGGTTCTATCTTTTAGACTTGTAAGATCAACTTTCAAAGGTAATTGATCAATACAACAGATTTTTTACCCATTTGGTTTCTTTGTTATCAATTCTTTCCTTACATCTCCATGTGATTGGTATTGCATAATCCTTTCAATTGATATTATTTAGTTGTGTGTGCATTTGGTTTTTGTACATTGTCTATTTTTTACACGCTTCCACTATAATAGAGATTGATTTTTAAAGTTGATTCTATTGCCCCTTTCCCTCACCTAGGCACCATGGATAATTGGTATCATAGCATAGATTTTTATAAAAACTTTCTTATCACTGCAACACTCTAGATTTTCTAAACATTGCATGCATAGTTAGAAACCCCATGCATATTCAAATATGCTCAATGACATAGTTGTTTAACATGTCCTTTCCTTAAACTTCTAAGTATTTACCTGCTTGAAACCCTAGACCATGGATGGTATATGAAAGAGAGTACATGAACACTTCTAGTGAGATTGAACTCATAGAAGGAGTGCTTAATCGACAGAGAGGATATGCATGATGATTTCAATGAATTCCTTACTTGACTAACGAGTGCTATGGGTTCTACTTTGATTAGCAACCCAACAAGAACTGGCTTCGATAGGGTTAGCTCCTTGAAGGTACAAATGAATTTAGACGTACCTAATATAAAGGGAAAACTTGATGCCAAATTTATAAACAATATGCTATAGCAACTTGAGTCTTACTTTTCTATTAAGAAAATTTTTGAGGTTGAAATGATCACCATAGCATCCTTTCAACTTGTGTACATTGTTGGTAGGAAAACCTTTCAACTAAATGGGACAAGTTATAAACTCATCAATGCATGGAAGAAATTCATTGACCATGTTATGAAATAATCTTATCCACCCAACACATGGAACTACATTATAGAAAATGGTAGTTGTTGAGACAATGTAAAGATCAAATTGTATAAAGCTATATTGATGAATTCCATCGACTAATGGCCAACTTGGAATTATGAAGGAAGAAAAGTGACTTTTATTGAATTATATTAGTTTTGTATCTATGCATATCCAACATGATATGTAATTCCTTACTATGGACATTCTTGCGTAAGCATCCCATTATGATATGAAACTTGAGGTGAAATTCAAATGGAAATTGTTTGCACTCCAAGAAACCCTTTGTGTATGGAGACCAAAGGTGCTTAGTAGCAAATGATTTTGTATTTTTTAAGAGTGGATCAATGGGATAACTCCAATTCATCTTAATAGCATTCGGACATCAAATGGTAAACAAATAGACATTGCTCTCCAAGATTGGTTAAACAACAAAAATAGCTTTCAGTGGATGAAGAAAAAGATTGTTCATAAACCAGTACAAAGCAGGGTCTAATAAACAACTAAAGAAGCTGATTATAATGTCATGAACCAAACAATAGGATAACATTTATTCAAGGTTTGACAACAAGATAACAATGAAGAAGAAATATGAAAACTGACACCAAAATGGAAAAGAACCTTTTGTGATCTGTATTAGCAGTGAAATTCTGAGTACAAAAGTGTATTACGGTATCCAGAATCGAACCCCTTAGAGCTCAAAATGTCTTTGGCTTTATACCCTCTTACAATCAGTTTAGTCCTAAAACAATGGATCGTATTCTAAATAGAAATTCAAAACTGGTTACAAAAGATAAGGAGATCCTCAAGATGAGGTCAACCTCTATCTTTTGGTCTTCAAACTGTGGTTGAAAGTTGATGAAGTGTAGCCCTAGCCTTCCAAGGCTCTTTGGTCTGTCCTTTGAAAGTGGAATTCGAAATTGATGACGTGTGCCAAAAGTCCCTATCCGTGCCCTTGAAAATGACCAAATTTAGTCAAAAAATTCCTTTTGACTTTCATCTCAAATAATGGCCTTTAGATTTTGATTTGATAATACATAACCAGCTTATTGAAGAATATTCCAAACCATTCAAACCCAAAATTCTTGATCTGGGTGAAAATTTGACTATTATGGCCATGATAGGCTTTCAACAAGCCTTGCCTGAAAATGCTGCTCTGGCATTTGAAATTAGCCTTCACTCCATGACCGCTAGTCAAAATTACGCCTTACCAGCATTTGAGTGAAAGTCGCGATTTTTTTCAAAGTCAATTTTCTCGGTCATGGAGAATTCGTTTTGCATGTTTAATTAGTCGATCGACATCTACAAATCTTGAACTTTCCAATGGTGCTTTCATATCTGCCTTTGGAGCTCCCGGGGAAGCTAGTCGAATATTCCCTATAATAGTAGGCATATTTCCTTCAAAAATGCGGGTGCATTTTTCTGAGTTAACATTTGGCTCCAATGGGATGGATACCTCCTATGAGGTATCCAAGAACCTACTTGAGACCTTTTGCCTTTAGTATTGGGCCATGGGTCATTCATCCTTTTAGGTGGTTAATGAGCACACACATGGGCCCGCCTAAACCACCAAAAAACAAAATGGCTGAGTGAATCTTCGATTTACATGCAGAGAAAAAGACCTATGCTTTCTGTTATGCACTTAATTTTTCTTGGTATTTGATTTATCTATTCTATTTCCCTAACATGTGAAGCTACTCAGGCTTAACTTCTCATGTTGCTCATTATATGGTCAATGCGTGCAACGATCTTGCACTTTCTATTGCAGTAGTTTCCCATAAAATCCTTCAACTTAGAATAATAGACATCCTTTAAGTGTAAATCTTCTTCCTGGAAAAGACTTGCAAGAAAAGTTACATATACAAAGGAGGATAAAATGAATAGTAACAGATATTTGTAAATCCACAGATCAATAGCCAATGTCAACTATGGAAACCGCAGTAAGCCACAGCCAAATACATATATGGTATCCAACAAAAAGCGATTACCGCAATGTAGTTGTCTATATATATTCATCCCGCCAAAGTTGATGCACCTTTTGCAACTTCTTCAATTTCGGATATGTTATCAGCAAGAAATGGAGGAGCTTAGGGCAAAAAGTCAATGCCTGCCAAATGATGAATCCATTTAAATGGACTTTATGCTCTTTTCTCATGATATGCAAAGTTGGACCTGAAGACAGTTTAGCTATGTGATGAGGAAGCTCAATTCCAGTGTTATCCGGAAACAAGTTTATAAGAAAATAGTTCTCACTGCCTCCTTGCATAACATCAACCCCAACACAAACAACATATAGCTTTAGCAAGTATTCAAATTTCAGAGTGACCAGTTTGCTAGGCTTTGTCCCACTAGTCGGTTCATCATCATAGACATGAACAATGGCAGTAAGAGGGTGAACTTGATAATAACTGATTGCATCCACATTTTCCTTGATCTGCACCTCACTATTACTTGTAGTTACCAGTCCAACAAGCAATTTATTTGCTTCTGTATGACAAAATGTTTTGTGAAGGTAAGCATTGCCATACAAGCAAGACAAGGCTTCAGCGCATCCTACGGGCGAACTAGAGATAGATGGTTATTGCTTAATTAGTAGACTCTCCTAACTCAACTATATTAAGCGAATCTCTGAGCCTTGCTCATTAAAAGCACCTTCAATGCATAAGTCAAAGCACCAATTATATCAGTAACTTGAACATCATTCCTACAACTTCTAATGTTATCTCCAAGACTATGCACTAAACGAGACATACCACCGGAAATATTAGCTAAAGCACCCATAGCATTTTCTTGCAAAGCTTGGACAAGTGCTCCATAGGAAAACTCCTTTGAAGGAACAAAAGTTGCACTGATGAAAATAGGAAATCCATCTACATCCACCAAAGATATCTTTGCACTATCTAATTTGGAAGAAAGAGCTTGTAGTGCACCAGTTGCTTCAGCATGTACAGATACATCATTTTCAGGACTCAAAAGCTTAAGCAGGGATTCAGCAGGGCCAATCTCATTCACTCTATTAATGTAATGGCCAATACGCATGTGAAAACTATGTTCTCAATGTCATATGGGTTATACAGCAAAATCATTAAAAGCAGAGCACCAGTCAGTTGGCCGCCACCAGTTGTATGGTTGTACAGATAGTGCATGCATACAGATGCTATATTTAATCTTGTTAGCCACTTCCATCATCGCTAAAGCCTTTACTAACATCTCCTGGTATATCTCAGAACCTACAGGGCCAGACAACAATATTCTGGGATTTATAGTAGGTAGCTCCATCGCAAATTTTGTGAATTATTTATGCTTCAAGTGTATGAAGGTTAATGCAATCAACACGCTCTTTGTGTTCTTACTCAGGTAATATGAGAAGTCATCAAACGAAACATTAGTGTCTTTGCCATTAGTAATCCCTCTTCGTAAATCTTCCTTCAAGGCTTGGCATTTGGCAGACATGACAGACAAGTCAACATCTCTTCCACCTTCTCTCCTTTCTTCACAAAACTGTTTAAAAAGAGTTCCACTTAAATCCACATCGCAGTGATTTGATGTTGTCAGAAATTTCAAAAGAGGTCTCAATGATTCATTTAACCTAGAATATTTTCCATTCTCTGTCTCCTCCAAATGCATTTCCCATGCCACCCTATTGACTAGCCACGCTGCTAAGCCTTTTCAAGTACAGCCTATACTTCTGTAGATGGCTTGCAAAATTTTCTCGTGTCAATCCTTGAACATTCATAAGCTCCAATATTCGCTTTGGAACAACTTTGTCTATTCCCAATGTGTTAACATCATTGACAAATTGTTGATGCAACTCCACTGACCAAATAACTCTTGGCTTTTTTGATGTTGAAGGGTCTTCAATATCATGTTCATCCTCATCATCATCCTCGTCATTTTGTTCTTTCCTCTTCTGTTAAGCTTCCAGCTTCACCGATCCGTTTCATCATTGGCACCAGACTTCTTATGGTGATTGAATCCAAGTCTCTTTTCTCGTGAAACATAGACCAGGTGAGGTAACTCATTCCCATCAGTATCGTGCAAACCACTATGACCCAAAAATACCTTAATCATTCCCGGATGGTCCCGCATGTTGTTTCCAGGCCAAGGAGTTCCATCTTGCATTGTCTAGCCTTCATCTGGAACCTTTTGTGCTTTGGTTACCAATGCATTAATACAAACCTTACTTCTTACGATTTGCAATAGTTTCCTACAGATTTTTTCAATCGGATTTCACATTCTTCCACTCCATCCATTATATGGTGTGTATTATGGATACAAGTGGAAGACACAGTTAAAACAAACTCAACAACTACCAGCGAGAATTGGAATTCAAATATTGACGAAATCTCAACACACAGAGAATATGGGTGACATCCAATCAATTAAGGCAGAGATTAAGCAAAAAACGTGACTCAATGACGCATTGTGATGAGTTAGCTTCTTCAAACTGGGATTTTGACCATCTATTGCCTTTGAGCGAAATTGGAGCTGAGATTGCGTGGATGAGATATTTACGGCGCCACTTTGTTTGTAGAAGCAGTTAGCACAATAAATTCCTTGATACGATCAATCGCGGCTTCACAGATCATTTCAGAAGAGAAATCAATTCCATGAACTGGCAATTGTTGTTGACCATGTTGTCTATCACATGGATTTGTAACCAGGACCCATCTCTACCAATCAGGAGATGGCATTGTATGAAAAGCATGCCTTAGACAACGCAGAGTTCTTTCCCAAATCATGCTACCTCTTTGGATCGCAATCGCGACATCCTCCCCATGCAATGGCTCTCCAATAACACTTTTGTGAATTTCCAGGATCAAAGCAAATAAGGCCTCATGGTCAGGTACATTATCTACAAATTGTATGCCACTATGAAGAAGCTCATAGAATGGTATGAAACCTCTCTCCTCATCTACCAAATCCCAAACAAATTGAAATGGCTGATGCTGACCAATCAAAGAATCAACATCAAATTTTTCTAATCTTGAATGCTTGTCGTTCTCCAACCCTATTATTTTGTTGTCTTGGGTTCAGTAAAGCTGACCAATCAAGCGTAATGTGAAAACGCCGACGCGGAGTTCTGAGATTTTAAGATGGTGTTCAGTCAGTTAAGCACAACCTTACTGTAACGAGTTGACGAAGACAACTCATTACATTACCCCTTGAGAATCCAGTACCCCTTGAGGGGATCTGCTTCCTGTTGTAAGATGGATCAGAACCCTTAACTGGAGATTGATTTACACTTATTGTTGCATCAGTTACCACATGAGGAGGTGAGAAAATAATATGCAGATTGTTCATTAGGGAAGATGGATTGGATCTCCATTTTCTTTAAAAGCATAACATGCATGTCCTCTTTTGAGATGAAGATTTGATTTATACTTATGTATGTAGTATTTGTCACAACCCTCATTAGGACAGGCAAAAGGGAGATCTGAAGGGACAGAGCCATATATTGGAGTTGGAACCTTTGGATGAAGAAACTTCCTTTCGGTTTGAGGGGCAGCTTCATCGCATTTGCCAAATTCTTCTCATGCATCCCTACAACTTATTCAAATGTAATAAAATGCTGAACACAAGTTCTTGTTGCAAACTACTAGACTGAAAGGATCTCATGCTCGATGACGAGTTTATTTTCTATCTACTCCTACATCTAACCAATGAAATTATATTGATCCAAGTAACTTATACTTCCAATGCATTACATGTCGAGAAAGTGCTGCATCATGCTAAATCTTCCCGATGAAACAATGAATACCATATCATCTTACGGAAGAAAGGTTTGAAGCGGATGATGGATAATCTTCTTAGGCATAAATATCTTATCATTCATCTTTCTTGAAAGAATCGAGAAAATCAACAATAGGGTCTTCAAAATCATGAAATGAAAATACCTCTTTATTTCTTTGCTCAAATGGCCCGATGATGCCGGTATCTTTGTTTCCTTCACAAAACTCATTGATGAATGTAGATTACGGGATCTCTGCTGGAGGAAAATACAAAATGAATTTATGATCTGAACCTTTATCACTTCCTTCTACACCGCCGAAGTGGCTAATCACCTGTCTTTGTTTGCAAAATGTGGCTTCCATAACTGTATCTTTAGCGGATCCAAATCCAGTATTTAGGTCTTCTCTGTTATTGGTATCAAGAGACTCATGACTAGTATCGATTACAGCATCAACACAATCGCGTTATGATTCTCATGTTCTAAGCGAAGATTAGGCAGTCCACAAATCACGATACTGGGGTTGTCCTCCTCTCAACCTGCAGATGCGAGAGCTATCACTTGCTAATGCATTAGATGCGCTCCAGCATGCGCTTCAAAATTTGCGAGATAAAATCTGATCATCATGACAACTAACAACAGTAGATGCATTTGATATGATGTCAAAAGCATCTACTGTTGTTAGTTGTCATGGTGTGAATCATTGATCTCGATCATGATGAAGAGTATTTTCTTCGGCAACTCTTCTGAAGTTCTAATTCGAGGAAATTAAATTCATGGCCGACGAGGATAAAGAAGATCGGTACGGAAAATGATCTTTGATGCATGAAAACGAAAATCTGCTAAAGAGCTTATACTTGCATCCGGAAGAGACCGGCGCAATCAGAACGAATTCCTCTAGAAAACTGAAAAGCTTAGTTGCATCGTCGTAGCACAATTTCAAACGATTAATGAATTCATGGAAATCCAACAAATGTTCAGTCGGTACCTCCCACTCTTCTCCTCAATTTGGGAAGATCGTTCTCCCATTCATCTCTAGTAGGTACTTGATTAGGAAAACCAACAATGCTTGAAAAATCAAGGCATACCTCTTGGCTAAGATCCAGTTCATATCATACCAGTGGAGTAACCAACAATTTTATAAACAATGGAGTCGCCACTAAATTCGTCCTTCATGGAGTCGCCAGTTCAGATGATATTGTGGAGTCGCCACCGAATTCGTCCTTCATGGAGTCGCCAGATAGATGATTACAACCGATGTAGTTTCCAACCTTTGTCTATCATCAAATATTGGATCTATGTCGTCTCCCAAGGAAGCTGAGCTTCAATCTCCTCTCCCCGGCAACGGCGCCAATTTGTTATCACTCCAAGAAACCCTTTGTGGTTGCAGACCAAAGGTGTTTGGTAACTTAAGAAATGAATTTTTTTGTATTTTGTAAAGGTGGATCAATGGGATAACTCAATTCATCTAATAGCATTCAGACATCAAATAGTAAACAAATAGACAATGCTCTCCAAGATTGGTTAAACAACAAAATAGATTTCAATGGATGAAGAAAAGATTGCTCATAAACCAGTGCAAAGAAGGGTCTAATAAACAACTAAAGAAACTGATTATAATGTCATGAATCAAACAATAGGATAACAACTATTCAAGGTTTGACAACAAGATAACAGTGAAGAAGAAATATGAAAAACTGATACCAAAATGGAAAGGAACCCGTGATCTGTATTAGCAATGAAAATCTGAGTACAAAAGTGTATTACAGTATCCAGAATCGAACCCCATAGAGCTCCAAATGTCTTTGGCTTTATAGCCTCTTACAATTAGTTTCAGATCCTAAAACAATGGATCTGATATTCTAAAAATAGAAAGTCAAAACTGATTTACAAAAGATAAGGAGAGATCCTCAAGATGAGGTCAGCCTCTATCTTTTGGTCTTCAAACATTGGTTGAAAGTTGATGAAGTGTAGCCTAGCCTTCCAAGGCCCTTTGATCTGTCCCTTTGAAAGTGGAATTCGAATTTGATGATGTGTGCCAAAAATCCCTATCATTTTGCCCTTGAAAATCATTAAATTTAGTCAAAAAATTCCCTTTTGACTTTCATCTCCAATAATGGCCTTTAGATTTTGATTTGATAATTCATAACCAGCTTATTGAAGAAGAATTCAAACCATTCAAACCCAAAAATTCTTGATCTGGGCGAAAATTTGACT
>SNQJ01S0034029.1:129330-153934 GCA_010110895.2 Picea sitchensis | reverse complement strand
GTTTACCATTTGATGTCTGAATGCTATTAAGATGAATTGAGTTATCCCATTGATCCACCTTTACAAAATACAAAAACATTCATTTCTTAAGTTACCAAGCACCTTTGGTCTGCAACCACAAAGGGTTTCTTGGAGTGATAACACCTTCAACCATCTTTCTGAGGAAGAGTAATACTTGATAGTTGATATGAGTGTACCTTCTATGCCAAAGTTCATTGGGATTGACTTCATCATGTACAAGGGCTTCAAAATTTCATTCTAGTAATCTGTATAGTCTTCCTTCACGGGTTCCAATAACTCTAGCATTCTCTATGCTGGAGTCTCTAGGCCAAGATAACACTTTTCCATCTACAAAATCTATTATGTTTCCTTTGTCTTCTAGGCAAGATATGGATACAAGATTCTTTTCTAAACCAGGGACATATAAGACATTGCTCAAATGAACATTGTTACTTGTTTTCAACTTGACAGAGGCTTGACCAATTCCTTCGGCTGGGTAAGTGTTTTTGTCTCCAAGCTCTACCTTGTACGATGCATTCTTTTCATTTAGATTGGAGAGTCTGGCTTGATATCCTGTCATATGTCTAGAGGCTCCGATGTCAATAATCCACATGTCATCTTCAAGCGTTCCTGTGAGTGATGAGTAGTGTAGAAGACTTGTCTTTTCCTTCATGACTTCAATTGACTGATGATTGGTCAAGCTTTGACCCAAAATTTCAATCTTGACGTTTCTGCCTTCTGAGAGTGCCAAGAGGTGCGCTAGACTAAGACACACTTGAATATATTCTCCTTGAGTAAGGTGTTCCATCATAAGGTGTTGGATAAGGGTTTTAGGGTTTCTACAACTGCACCTGCTAGTAACCCTAGCGACAGTGCTTTAGTAACTAAGCAAATCCTCCCAAACTATCTTCTAGTAGTTAGACTATCCGAAGATAGTGTGGACCCATAACCTGTTAGAATATTGTATATGCTCGTTTAACCATAGAAAATATATCAATATTGTCACCCAACCATAGGCACTAATGCCACCCCCAAGCACCTTGACCTTGACAGAGAGAATAATTTTGATAGCAAATCAATAGCCAACCAAGGCTAATGCACCAAGCAAAGATAACCAAGACTAATAAGAGAGTCCAACCCAAAAAGACCGAAACTATAGACTTCAAAACTGGCAACAATAGCTTCTCCAAGACTTGTGCACAAAACTGGCCAACTACAGTGCGCACAAGTGTGCTTCTGCAATTCTGAGAATTCTGGCTAAAATGAAGACTGGCCTCATGTATTTATACTGCTTCTGCCAGACTGCCAGGGCCGACTTCTCATTCTGGGTGCTAATTACTTAGTATTAATTATCTCCTTTAGCCGACATCTCTTCTAGGGTTATATTCAATTTTTTTCTTGCTTCCAGAATATTTTAATCTTGTCAAAGGTCACAAATGGAGGTTAATACCTCCTGTAGCTACCATAATATCGACAATGAGAACCATTGGAAAGAAGTAAAAAATATACTTCGGTATAACCAAGGTACAATTTGAGATACATTACACTCCAGGGGGGACTCCTTTATTGGTTGGTTTCATTGATTCCAATTTGGCTGGCAACCTTGATGACCAGAAGTCCAATGCATGTTATGTTTATAGTCTTGGTTCCATGCCTGTCGCTTGGGCTTGTAAGAAGCAATGTGCCCTTGTGTAATGTCCCCACTTTTAGATTCCAGCATAGCCAAGTGGGGGTGATAGGGAGCTTGGGCAATTTGGAGGAGTTTTATGGGGCCCAAATTACATTATTCATCATATTTCATCATTAGGATTCATTCCGCACAACTTGTCCTTGGTTTCGTTTCATTCCAACGGTTTTCATAATTTTGGGTTATTATTGAGCATATTTTAATTAATTACACTGAAGGTGCTATTTGGAGCTTGTTTCTTGGAGAAACACATTAGTGTAATAGCTCGTTGGAATCAGGATGGAAATATCTTGAGAATAGGATGATCAAAAGTGACTTTCAGTGGCAGGGGAAGTTATAAGGGTGAATTAATCACTTTTTGGAGTAAAAAGGGTTATTAAATTAATAAAGTGATTTATGAGGAAATATTAAAAGATGGATTAAAAGTCACTTGAATGGAAAAAAGGTGAAAGGAGGTATAAAAGAGAGATAGGGGCTTCTATTCTCTCATTATGTTGGATGATATTTTGATGTATGGCTTCTTAGCTAGAGAGCCCATGGTACTTGGGGGTTTTGAGGGTTTTAATTGAATAAACCCTAGAGATCAACAAGGGAGTGAAAGATTCCCCTGTTCTTGATCCAAGCTTGGCCAAGGAGATGAAAGATTCCTCCCTCAACATTCTACATTAGTTCAGAACTACTTCAACCATCTGTTTTGGCAAGGGGGCGCACCAGTGAGGGTTTTTTGCAGGAAAGGGCGCATTGTCTTAAGGAGAAGAGGTTCGATTGTGATTCTTTGAGAGAGATATGAGAGATATCTCACCACAGAGTTGTTGGGTACATCCAAGGCAACTTTTTGGGCACTTGTGGGGGTTTCCTATCCGTTGAGGGGCGCATTAGGGGTTAGGGAGACACTATTTTGAGAGCTAATTTTGTCTCTACAATTGGGGTAACTCATCATATCTTCTAGCCTACTCATTATACACAGTTTGGCATCAATTTGCAGGGGTTTTGGAGCCTTATCTAAAGAGGGCGGAATTCTATGGGTGTCTACAGCTAGTGAGGGTGCAATTTCAACAAGAGGAGGTTTGGTATTCAACAAGAGAATTAGTTGATCTACAAGATCTTTTGCATGCAGCCTAGGAGGGATATTGGGAGCAAATATATCTTCTTTTTATTATATATTGGAGACATCTTAGGCCACATTGTCATTCTTCTATCTATGTCCCAAATCTACTCTACTATTGTATGGAGGTTAGCTATCTTTAATAAATAATATCAGATCTGAGTTTGTGGCCATCTCATTGTGTATATCTATTGTCTTTATTGTTGTTATTTTCCATGTCTATCACAAACAATTTATACATGCAATAAACCACAAGCAAACTCAAGAACAAGACAACTATGCAAATTGCTTGATGAAATGCTTCAATGAGTTCCGTTGTCATAACCCAAACGACAAGCTAAATAACCAAACAACAAGATATCTTGGGAGTATAAGGAGGTTGTAATCCATCCCATTGATCCCCAAAACACATCACTAGTCTACCATGCAAGTAGGGATAACAAGAAGAGGAGATTAGTCAATGCTTTGACCCAACAAGCAAAGTGTTTGACTAAATTTTTCAACCACACAAATCTGATTTTTTATATGTTGGGAACATTACACATTGCTCTTTCTTCAGCACAAGCAGAGTATCAAGCAACAATTAGTGTAAGTCACAAAGCCTTCTGGATTCGATACATCATTTCAGAGTTTAGATTCCAGTAGTAACATCCAACCACACACTGGTGTGAAAATTAGAGTGTCATTCAACTCGCCAAAGATCCAATGCAACATCAAAACAAAAAACACATTGAGATACACATGCACTTCATTAGAAACCTTCTTTGTGATTGTGTTCTTGAAGTGCACTATTACCCTACAGATGATCAAGTTGCAGACATTTTCACATAGTCTCTTATAGAAGCAAAGTTATCCAAACTTCAACCTATGCTAGGAGGTCATGAAGTTGTCATTAAGGGGGGATAGGCTTTAATGCCTCCTTCCTTCTCGTATTGTGTCATCTTTGTAAATATTTCAATCCTATCCCAAGTTGTTCTTAAGGGGGGATGTTAGAATATTTAGACATGTAGGAGCTAGTTAAGATCGACTTGGTCTAATGTGTCTTTAGGTAAAGTGTGTTTCTTTAGTATGCATTGTAAGTATCTAATCGAATAGTCATGGTTATGTTCTAGACATAAAGTGATTCGACGATTCATTTTCTCCTTGTTACTAACGATTGTATTGATCTTTGGTTTAACATTTGATTAGTCCATAACCTCTATTTGAAGAGCATGGAGGGTCATTTGTTGATGATCGTTTGTGAGAAACTCATATGTAAATCATTTTCCTTTTGCATTAATATATTGCCTAAAGTGGTGACATTGGATAGAGCCATGGATTGTTTTCCTCTTTGAGGGTTTTAACCATGTTATGCATTGGTGTACTGATCTTTGATCAATTTGAGTGGTTTCCTTAAGATGTTTGACCTGTGTGGATATACCATGTTTATCAAACACTTGGAATACACTGAACAAACTCCACAAAATGAAGATACCCAAAACTTTGTTTGAGAACTTTTTGTCCCCAAAAAAACACTCAAAAAGACCCAACATTTGCAAATTTTGGTTTTTGACCTAAAACTGCTAATTGTGAGCTCTAAAGAATCTTGTCTTGGATGGTTATTTGGGTTAGGGGTTGCCTTCTATGGCATGATTGGATCCATATTCATGTCACTTCCCTCGAATGGAGTGTTATGGACATTCATTGATGCTTTAGGGTTTCATCGCTACACTTACTTTTGTGGGGTTTGTCTCAAAGTGTTCCCAACCTCTAGGTTCATTTTTTTTCCTTTTCTTCCACAAAAGAATCTTTCCATTCCACAAGTTTCTTTCAAATGACCTCTCTAGACATACCCTATCTTTGGGTTTTTTGTTTTTCCTTTTCTTACTTGAAAGATCCTTGCCATTCGATAAGCTTCATTCAAATGACCTTTCTAGACATACTTTATATTAAAGCATATTCATGGGTCCATCAAGAATCATCTCATTCATTTTTTTTCTATGTAATACATTGCATGATCCCTCTCTTTTCTGTAATATCGAGATGGAGGGTGGCTCAATTGCCAATTGTCGTCGATAACCCTGAGGGACTCAACCGGATTTGAACTTATGACTTATGGTCTCCCTATATACCTTAGACATATG
The DNA here is from genome assembly GCA_010110895.2 of Picea sitchensis. Taxonomy (NCBI): domain Eukaryota; kingdom Viridiplantae; phylum Streptophyta; class Pinopsida; order Pinales; family Pinaceae; genus Picea; species Picea sitchensis. Next base: position 149,019 of record SNQJ01S0034029.1, on the reverse strand, counting down.
ATTGAACTGATTGAATTAATCCTTAAAACTATAATTAAGTGAAACATGCATGCATAATAATTATCTTCATGCCATGTATTTGGAAATTTTGAAAATCCATCAATGCATAGAAATAATCGACACTTTAAGCTTGGACTAAACTAGCAATAAAATGCACGGTCAAGCTTGGGGTAAACTAGCAATAAAATGAATACATCCTCCATCCTTGCCTCTGAAACAAATTTTATAGTTGGCTCCTTCGATAACAGGAATATCTTTGTGTTTGCCCAATTTTGTACCTAGTACATTTTGTGGATTTGGAAACTTTTGAAGAGGTTATATCGAGCAATGTGTCAACCTGTTTGACTATGTATCACATATTTTAAGCCATTTCAATGGCTAGAGAAAGTTCTTTTAGATTGTACAATTTCCTATTTGCACTGAGAAAAGCAACGTGCTTTTAAAGCCTGAGGTGAAAAAGATTTTTGTGTTTGTATGTGCCTGTGGTTAACCTAATAAACTAACAAAAAAAACTAGTAATTATCCATCTTATCCATCAGATATTATCCCTCTCTAATGCTTAATAGATATGGGGTTTAGATGAATCTATGCTAGTTTAATTGTGCTTTGTGAAAACAACAATGTACGTATATGTGCTCTTGCTCCATTTGTTAGCACAAGTGAGAACCAATAGATTACACTACTCATTGTATCTTCCAGGCTTTTCAGATGATATAATTCTGCATTTACCACACCTATGATGTGTTCTATTTACACGATTGAATGATTCGTTAGCGAAAGTTCTGTTTTGTTCCTATTTCATGCTCAGTTCTGGATTGAATACTTATTTTTTTAGTGCTCTGTCACTTTGACCATTGATTGCAGTTAACATATAATTCTGTTACATTTCTGTTAATTCTGCATATTAAAGTGTGTTCTTGAGAGAACCTTCAACCCATAGCACTGTAATAACGCCTGCAACACTTTGCTAGTTCAAGAAATTGAAACTAATTTCAGGAATTTTTATACTCTTCGAGTGCATCCTGTCCCTCGAGCAATTTTTTACTGCAATCTATGTATGAAACAATCAGAAATTCAATGAATCCCTATTGTTTTGGCATCTTCTTCTTGTCAAAGTTGGTATGCATTTTATAGATTATAACAGCTGCTATTTTGCGTGGCTTAATGTAATTTGCATTATATTCAGTTGATCGTAATACTCTCCATATATGATTTCTTTAACACCATCATATAAATTCCAGAAAGGCAAGTGCAACGCGTTTTCCATGATGAAGTAATCAGTGCGAACTTCATGCTTTATCAGATAATTGCCTGACAGCAACTTACCTCCCTTGTTCTCTTTAGTTCTGATGTACAAGATTTTGTTCATCTTTTCAACATTAAACCGCTGAAAATCTATAGCTCTGCAGCCCCCTGCTGATTGAAATTCAACATCCATTAAATTTCATCTTTGCTCCCGATGGACTGGCATTTTGCCTCAATCAAAATAATCAGAACCGGAGTTTATACAAACCATCTGTGTCCTTATTTCAAATAGCATTCAGAGTTTGCAAATAAATGAACCTAGAAATTTACACTTTCTCTTGTACTGGTATATAAGATAAATAAACGCTAGATAGCTGGATCAATTGTATCCTACACAAAATATAGATACATCAATGGCTATCCCATAGGTTGTCCCAACTGTAGTCATTAAAGTGTAGTTTATACTTACAATCACATTACTGGTTTACCCATTCTATGATTTAGTCGACGAATCTAAAAATAGTTGAAATAATGATTATATAGAACTGAACTTTGAGAGTTCCTGTGAAAATGTAATCGTTAACCTGCTTCGAGTTGCATATAGACCATCACCGGGAAACATTTTGCACTATAACCTTTCTCTAGAGAACACAAACACTGCTATAAGAGAGGCCACAAGAGTCCCAATAATATACCAAACAGTTGCGGCAAGAAAAACTTGCAGTGAAAAGCTATTGATCAACTGTACTGCAAGAGAACCAGCCAGGTGTTTCTCGAGCCCACCTGCCTCACCACCTCCGCTTCCAAAGCCAACAATAATTGCTGCTCCAACAGAGGTTGCCAGTGGTATCCCTGACAGTATCCTTTTCTTCAAATCTTCATCCTTTTTGCTCTCTCTCTGCTTCATGTTCACCTCCTTTGCCTCCTCCCCAATCGACCTTTCTTGTCTTTCCCCTAGAGATGCAAAAAATAATCTGCCAAACTCATTTTTTTCGGCAGGAGATGATGCAGCTTTACTACTCTTTTTGGGCTTAAGAGGCACCCAATAGGCCTCATCATGGAATGCCCCTCGCTGTTTTGAAGTAGATGTTGAGATTCCACTTCGTAGCCGGGCAGCGGCTTCACTTAGTTCTTTAGTAATCTCAATTGTTGGGTACTTATCTGGCCTATTGCTATCCTTGTCTGGACCAGCATCTGTTGTTGAATGTTTCCTCCAATTCAGGGGTACAATGGCTCCCTTTGATGCCCGTTGGTAGTTAGTATATTCTGTGGCTCGCTTTCCTACAACATGGTGCCACCACCATCCAGCACTAGTCCTTATCTGCTCTACTGCTGCCATTCTTGCTTCCCTTTGTGCAGGGGATTCCTATGCATTGATAGTAGGTAGAAAGATACATTAGAAAAAAAGTAAAGATTTGCTACAAAGATCTAGCATTCAAATTCAGATATATTTTTCATTTAAGAATACTCCAAACAATCCAAAGGGTTTAGCCATGCAAAGCTCCACTCTAATCAAACATTCAAAGTCTAACAAATCTTGTCATGAGAAGATTAAAAACATTGTTCTAGTGCCTCTAATTGTTTTTTCTGGTAAAGATTCTTGCAAACTAGCTCGTTTGAGGCACTATGCTCAAAGTTTGCTAGAGCAGTGACCCGGTAATTCAGGCATGGTATTCCCTGTTCTACTTTCCTCCGCAAAGATTATAGGCAAGAAGCTGTATTTATGGGGCATGTTTCAGGGGTTATTAAAGTAAGATAAACAGTGAATGGTAATTTAACCATTTTTCTCGACAGTTATGCGGTTGGAACATTTTATTGTATTTACTGAATCTTCTTTTCAGAACTAAAGAGGCATACCCTATGCCAGAGCTCTCTTACAGTGAAAATGGTCTAATAATTACAAGATGTGTAGTAATGGACACACCATCTAGATATATGTTTATGTTTTCTTTCTAATGCCCTTTGAGACCTACGTGGGTCTATAGTTCCTCTTCTATTACAATAAAATTGAAAATCCAAAATTGAATTTAATCAGAAATTTTTGAAGATTAAAAGCATTGTTCTAGTTCCTCTAATTGTTTTTCTGGTAAAGATTCTTCCAAACTAGCTCGTTTGAGGCACTATGCACAAAGTTTGCTCAGAGCAGTGACCCGGTAATTCAAACATGGTATTCCCTGTTCTACTTTATTTTATGAATTAGGTGTTTTCAAAGGAAACTTTCCTCTGCAAACAGAGATTATATGCAAGAAGCTGTATTTATGGGGCATGTTTCAGGGGTTATTAAAGTAAGATAGCAGTGTATGGTAATTTGACCATTTTTCTCAACTGTTATGCTGTTGGAACATTTTATTTTATTTACTGAATCTTTTTTTCAGAACTAAAGAAGCATACCCTATAACAGAGCTCTCTTACAGTGAACATGGTCTAATAATTACACGATGTGTAGTAAAGGATACACACCATCTAGATATATTTTTATGTTTACTTTCTAATGTCCTTTGAGACCTATGTGGGTCTATAGTTCCTCTTTTATTACAATAAAATTGAAAATCCAAATGCATTTAATCAGCTATTTTTGAATCAATGAAGTGGGGTTTTTAAGATATGGTTTTTGTGATTGAATAGATCAATTATGAAATTCTAATAGATACCAACATGGAATATTTGGTTTTTTAAGAGATCCTTTATATGGTTGAGTGGCTCATTTGTAAAATTTTATAGATACCAACCTGGAATGTGGATGCTTTCTGCTTCTTGTTTCTATGTAAGTCTTTCCCTCCACAAACACATTTGTGACTATAGTTCCAACACTGTTGTTAGAATTCATTCTAACAGCAACATGAGGCTGCTTAGTCACAAGGAATTCTAGCGTGGGCAATTTGACCCTTTCCACCCATCTGCAAAATTCATCATTAAACCCTAAACCCTCTTAGGGGAGCAACATTGCTTTTTGAAAATGAAATACATCAAACAAACTTCAACTTACAAAATGCAATACACAAAGCATACTTTGATGGCATCCTAGAGAACATCTTCAAAATCAGCCCAGTGGTTGACAGCTCAATCTTGGCCATAGATGGTCTCAATCACAAATGTCTCAAGCACCACAAGCGTGCATTTCAAACACACAACATACTTCACCTCATCGACAAACAACGCATGCTCCTCAAACGTGGAGCCATACCACTTGGAATACATAGGCCTTCTCTAAATAGCCCTCCAACTCCAGTGTCTCAGCTTGAGTGTACAATGCCAAACACAAAACATGAATCAAATAAAATATACTCGATTCACAGACCCATATAAAGTGTCGATGAAGCATATTTGTCTTCATTTCACCATTCACCCAATGTAGAGTCGATAAATCGTATTTATATTCAAATCACCCAATGTTGTTAATTTTCAGAACATCGTAAGCATTTTCTGCACTTAGAAAGAATAACCTAAATCCTAGCTAACTGAAAACTTGAAAGCTTCAACCAAAACAACAAATCTAAGTACGCTGATCTACAAACACATACTGCTGAGAATTCAAACAGCAAATACCCAGATCTGAACTCTCAACCACATCTATCTTCTATTGAATACTAAAGAAAGAAATACACTACAATTGCTCAGAACAAAAACTTGCTAACCAACACATTGGTGTGCCCTGCATTTCCTCTATAGAAGAGGAAGGAGAGGAAGATACAATGTATTTGGACACATGCTAGAAGCACTTGGTTTGAATGTGTCAAACCCTAACTCTAATCTAATCACTTAGTGCGCCTCCAACATGGACAGGAATGCTGCAAATGGAGCACCCCCATTGGAGATGACTAAGTCAAAGCATGCAATAAATCAACCTCTAAATTGGAGAATAACTGCTGACCTAGGGAACTACACCCCTCTTCCTGGAATATAATCTATCATGCAATGTACCCTGGGCAACCTAAGCTCTATGCCTTGTCTAAGAATAGATCATGCAAATGATCTAAAAACTAAGATGAACCAAAAGCTAAATTGAAGACTAACAAAAGAAAAACTGGAATTGCTAAATCTATAACATGTAAGCTGGAATTAACTAAATGTGGAAAAACTAGAAATACACTAATATTGACGCATGCATGTGCCCTCTACTCTCCTACATAATTGTGCCTCCTCCACAGTACAAACTAACGTTGCACCATCTCTCTGCCAAAAATACTACACAACACCTGAGATGAGCTCTACTAAAATTTTTCACTATTGTATGGATCTGCATCACTGATGTGCCATGCTAAGGAGAATATTGTCTAATCAACAGGTAAGAACTCTAACACTTCCTCCTTGTGAGGAAAGTGTTCTCCACCAAACCCAGTCTCTCCCTAAACATCTCGGATTTCCCCTTTGCCACGAGCTTAGTCAAGATATCCGCACCTGCGAATCTAAAAGAACATACTCTAGAAGCATTACTCCCTTCTAAACCCTATCCTTGAGAGAATGGTACCTGATGTCAGTGTTCTTGGAGCGGTCATGGAATACTAGACTCTCGAAGAGTTTGATACAACTTTGACTATCATAGTAGGCTCCAACATCTTACCTGTCATCTTTTCTATCGACTTGCGAAGCCAAACTTCCATTCAAATAGAGATAGGTTTAACTGATGTTATTCAAACAAGCATAGGTCAATTAAATGGTATTCCTATCACACTCAGAGTTATGGATTTTTAGTTCATGGGACGTAGTATGTTCTAGATTTACTTCTCCTACCTCTTGGAGAAATTAGTTGATTCAACCTGAAATAGATCTAAGTTTGGGGACAAAAGATATGAATGAGAAGCTTCGAGAAAACTAGTGTTTCCTAAGCTTTACAAAGCTCATTAGTCTCTTCTATTAAGAAGACCACTTGGTTGAGAAGCTTGTATAAGAGATGTTTTCTATTTGCATTCCTGTCTCTCAGAAAGAGCAGCCAAATTAAGTTCCCAGTTAGGTGAGGGGAGTGTTACTTCTCTACCAATAATTGAGACTCAAGTCAGATATGTTTTAGCTTATATTCCCACTAGTGCAATTTCCACTACTTATGGCTTCACAACTAGCAGTGTTGGCTGCCATGTACCATTCCTTTGTTGAAAACAATGCCACTAATGTCTGCTTCCTATTGAACCAAGATATCACTCTTGAACTCAAAATGAAGCATCAACCTGAGGTACTCGTCCTTGCATCCCCCCGCACCCAAGTCAGAATCAACAAACCCATGCAACATCAACTCACTATCCCCTACATATCTCAGACAATAATGGATTGTGTCGTTCAAATATTGGAGCACATGTTTTGCACCAACCTAGTAAATCTACCTTGGCTCATTTGGCTCAAAGTGTTTGTTCCAAAACATATATCAAGTTTGATACTAACCAGATACATCAATGATCCAATCAACTGTCTATACACTGAAAGATGTACTAGATCTGAATCCAAGTTAGAGTGGAACTTCATATTTGGTTTCATAGGAGTGGCCAAGGGTTAGAATCCATCATTTGAAATTTCTTCACGATCTCAACTGTGTAGTTTTCCTGCCCAAGGAAACCTCACCTCAAACTCGCATGCTAACTCAAACTCACCTCTAGAACCAAGAAATATTGCATCAACCCAATGTTCTACATCTCAAACTTACATGTCAACTCTGCCTTGCACCATGCAAGGAGTTTCTTTGAACTCCAAGTATAGGTCATCTACATACAAGACCAAACAAGAGATCAAATCTATCAAATAAATAATAAAGATTTGGATATGCAAAAGTTTTAGTGAATCCCAAACCTAACATGTACTCATCAATTTTGGAGTACCAAGCATGCAGTGCCCACTTCAGCCTATAAAGGATTTCTCCAACCTGCACACATGGGTTTCTTGCCCATGCACCTCAAACCTTCTTGGTTAATTAATGTTTAACTCTTCCTCAATCACACCAGTAAGGAAGGTTTTCTTTACATCCATCTTACATAACTACCAACCAAAAACTGATGCTAAATACATGAAAGTTCTGACAAAAGTATATCTATCAACTGGAGCAAAGGTCTCCTCATAGTCAACTCCCTCTCTCTAGGAGAATCCTCTTGCTATGAACTAAACCTTGTATTTCTATATGTTGCCATCAGCTACATGCTCCACCTTGTACAACCACCTAGAATCAAGAACCGATTTCCCCTTTGGTCTAGGCACAATCTCCCACACATCATTCTTGGTGATGGAATTGTACTCCTCCACCATGGCATCCTACCATACTTGTTGGTTTGCTGCCTCCTCAAAAGTAGAAAGTCTCTCCATCAATGATGGAAGACTTTAGTGCACATAATTCAGAAATTTCTTGGGAGGATGACTTACTCGAAAAGAAGTCTTTGGAGCACCAACTTACTCCTCTACCTCTATCTCCTATAATATCTAGGTAAGCCACTTAGGTTTCCTGGTTGTATTGGGTGGTAAAGTTGTCTCTCCTCCTCTACCTCTATCTCCTATAATATCTAGGTAAGCCACTTAGGTTTCCTGGTTGTATTGGGTGGTAAAGTTGTCTCTCTATCTATACTAGGACCTGTCTAATCTAAACCTAAACTCCTTGAAATTGTAGACAAACACTTGGGGCAGCAAGTGTTGTCTCGTTCTCAATCTCTACTGGAAGCTCCTAAGACTTGGAATACCATGCATCCTCATCAATCTTCACATCCCAACTCACTAATACCTTCCTCTTAGATGGAACATGGATCTTGTAAGCCTTAGAGGACTCATTTTAGCCAACTAGAATACCCTTCACACTAGAGGGTTCAAGCTTCATCCCGTTCTCCTCTGGAACATAAATGTAGACTAGACTTCCAAACACCCTAAAATGAGAAACATCTAGTTTCTCCCCTATGAAAACTTCCTCTAGAGTCTTGTCCTTCAACATTCTGTGAGGACACTTGTTTAGTATGTAGATCATTGTACAACAAGCCTCCTCCCAAAGAAACATAAGTGGATCTAAGTCATGAAACATAGACTTAGTAGTCTCTACTATGGACATGATCTTTCTTTTTGCAACCCCATTCTACTACGGGTTGTAAGGCATTGTAAACTCCCTCTTGATCCCTACTTCTCTGCAAAAGGAATCAAGATCATTGAAGGTATACTCCCCTCAATTGTCTAATCTCGGTACCTTGATCTTCCTACATGTTTGGTTCTTAATAAGAGCTTCAAACTCTCGGACCTTGTTAAAGACCTCATCCTTGGTCTTCATAAAACATATCCAAGTTTTTTTGAAAGAATCATCAACAAAAGTAACATAATAAAAATTACATGTCAACAAAGTTGAATGTATCAGATCAAGAATATTTCTTGATCTATGCTCGCTACTTGGGAAAGCAACCTTGGCATGCTTGTCAAGTGTACATTTCTTGCACACTCCTCTCCTCTCTACCTTGAAATTAGGAAATCCAACCACCATATCTTTCAGAAGAGTCAAAGATCCATAGTTTAGGAGACTAAATCTTCTGTGCCAAAGCTCACATAGATTGTCACTGTTATTCAACAAGGCTCTCTGCTTCATGGGATCTACTAGCAATCTGTAAAGTCCACCCTCTCTAACTCCTCTGGCCAAAACTCGACCAATATCAAGGATATGACTTCTGATGCACTTCCTGATCATCAAACTCAACCTTGCACTTCAAATATGTTAGACAAGAAACTGGAAGTAGATTTTTAGTCATGCCAAGAGCATGCAATACCTCATGTAGCTCTAGAACTTTTGTTGTTGGCTCACGAAACGAGATAGAACTCAACCTAGTTTAGGTACTTATCATCATCACTAGGATTGACCTGCGTGTCGATATCTCATTCCTCTAACCTGAAGAAGGTCAATCTATTTGTTCTCATATGTCTTAAGGCTCCATTGTCAACATACCACCCAACACCTGACGTTGTGTTGGTGGAAAGGCATGACACCATGGAAAAGGTTGTGTCAAGCCTAGCAATCTACTTGTCCACACCTAAAGCTTCTACACTTCCTGCAAATTGTTTTTACTGCTACTACTTACCCTTCTTCTCGAAACATTGAGAAGCATAGTGGCCATGCTTGTTGCACTTGAAGCACTTGATATGGCTCAAATTCTTCTTCTTTAGGTTAGAAGACCTTGAGTCTTCTTTCTTCTTCTAATCCTTCTCGGATCTTGCTTTCTTTCCTCCTTTCCTCACTTTCCTGATGAGAGATAGGTTTGGTACATCATCATAGCTAGTTAAAATTATCTCTAATCGCGTCTCCTTCCCTACAAAGGCATCCCACAAGCTTCAAATGAAGATACATTCTAACTAGCACATACACACTATACAAAATGATGCCAAGATGGACCAAAGCCATTCCTATTGATCCAAACTAGCTCATTCTCTTCTACCTTGTCACCAACTGCAGCTAGCTGATTTTTGAACTCTGTGATCTTCATCAGATAGCTAGCTAATGTGTTAGTCTTTCTCATGTGGGTACTGGTCAATTTATTTTTCAAGAGCATTCTCTTGGACATGTTCTCACTCCGGTACAAGGTGACCAGGGCAGTATGCATTTCCCTAGCTGTCTTCTTCTTTATGATGGGAGGGATAAGATGATCCTGCACCAAATCCTGAACGATTTGTTTCACTTTGACCAATTTCCTAGTCTACTCAGCCAAATCCTTAGGATATAAGGAAGGTACGACCTCCTTCTGCGCACACATATATAAGACATTAATGTTTTAAAACTCCATTTGTTTTGGTGAGAAATTGCGGAGGTATGACCACTTATTATAATGTTTTCACTATCATCTTTGGAGGCCATTCCCAAGGCCGACCCACAACTAGAGTCCCATCCCCTAGCCAATGGTAAACCATGCAACACGCCACAATAATTAAACATTAAAAGTCTAACAAATTATGTAATGAGAAGCTTAAAAACATTTTTATTGTTTCTCTAATTGTTTTTTGGTTAAGATTCTTGAAAACTAGCCCTTTGGTGGTATTATGCTCAAAGAATCGCTCGGTGCAGCGACTTGGTAATTCAGATATCGTATTCCCCGTTCTAGTTTATTTTATGCATTAGGTGTTTTCCAGAGAAACTTTCCTCCGGAAACAAGGATTGTAAGAAAAAAAAACTGTATTTAGGAGCCACGTTTCAGAGGTTATTAAATTCAGATCAACTGTGTATGGTAATTTGTACATTTTTCTCAACAGTTACGCTGTTTAAACATTTTATTCTATTTATCGAATCTTTTAATTTTAGAACTGAAGAAACATGACCCACACCAGATCTCCCTTACCTTGCACTTGTCTATCAATTAGAGGCTATTTAGTAATGAATACATATCATCTAGATATATGCTTATGTTTCTTTTTAATGTTCTTAGACCTATCTGCTCTATACTTCCTCTTCTATTACAATGTTCCTTTGAGAGATAAAACAGCTTGGTACAAAAGATTCTGTAAAAGCTAGAGATGAATAGAGTATACTTCCTCTTCTATTACAATGTTCCTTTGAGGCCTAAAACAGTTTGAGACCAGTTTGGTTAAAAAAAGATTCTGTAAAAGCTAGAGATAAATAGAGTAAAAGCTAGAGATGAATACTGTAAAGGATAAAAACATTTTGTCCAGCCTACAAAGAGATTATATCTAATTTTCAAAATATTTTGTAATAACATCAAACTCATTAAAATCATAAATAAGAAACTGTTAGATCATAATAAAAACAATATGATAAATCAAAGTAATTCATTTAATTTTATATTTCCCATACAGCAAAGTTGATCACAATAGACTGGCAATGATCATCACGTGAATAAAATTGAAATCCAAAAGTCACTTGGTCAATTATGAAATTCTACATATGCTAACCTCGAATTTGGATGCCTTCTGCTTCTTGTTTCTAAGTTTCTGCAAAAGTCTTTCTGCTCCAGCAAACACATTCGTGTTTCTGGCTCGAACACTGTTGTTAGCATTCAGTCTAACAGAAACGCGAGGCTGCTTAGACATGAGGAACTCCAACGCGGGCAACTTGGCCCTTTCCACCCATCTGCAAAATTCATCATTAAACCCTAAAAACTCTCTCAAGGGGAACGACATTCCCTTTTTAAACAAAATTTAATAAACCCACTTAGACTTACGAGATGCAATCGACAGGGCATGCTCTGATGGCGTCCTCGACAGTGTCCTCGGAATCAGCCCATTGTCCGACGGCTCGAGCTCGGCCATAGACGGTCTCGATTGCAAACGTCTTGGGCGCCACGAGGGCGCATTTCAGACACCCGACACATTTCACCTCGTCGACAAACAGCGCACGCTCCTCCGACGCGGAGCCGAACCACTTCGAATACAGAGGCTGCCCTGAATAGCCCTCCAAATCCAGTGTCTCCACCCGAGTCTACAATTTCAAAGACTAAATATCAATCAAATAAAAATATACTCTGGATAAAACATATTTAGATTCAATTCACCTAAATCTCGTGCCGATGAATCGTGTTTATAATCAATTTACCCAATATCGTGTCGATAAATTGTGTTTATATTAATAGATTCGTAGAACAATAAGTCCATCTGGTTTAGTTTTAGTGGTTGAGTTTTTTTTGCTTGTCATGTAGAGGTCTATGATTCTTTCTGAAATTTTCGGTCGATTCCACGACTGACTCTCTGTGTTGTGTGCCTCGTTCATGTTCCTAGTTGCTCGATATCCCTACTCGATCAGGTACTGGAATCAGTACCAAAGGGTATCCAAGGAATTATCATGGACGAGATGCAAAGAGTGCCCAAATGCAGGGAAGTGCCAGATAATTTCTCTCCCTCCCAGATTTTCCTTCGAACAAAAAAATTCAAATCACAATAAAAGATTTGAACTGAGACCTGGTCATATGCAAAGCGGGCGTTGGGATCAGAAAGCACGGAATAAGCGTGGTTGAGAAGAATCGACATGTGATGGCCATCGGGGCCAGCGATGTCGGGATGGCACTTCTTCTGAAGCCAACGGTAAGCCCTCCTGATCTGGTCCTGCCCTGCCTTGCTCTCCACGCCAAGCAGGTCGTAGAGATCGTAGCCCAAATTCTCGAAATCCACGCCACCCGGTAAAGCAGAGCACCGGCAACGCCTTCGATAGCTGCTCCTCCGCCATGGCTGCTTTCTTTGTCGTTGCGATTTCGAACTCCAACGACGTCCCAGAGGCAAAGAATAATTGAAGGCCGACGACGACTTGGGGATTTTCACGGCCAGTCCGTATGGGATAGTGGCTGCCGCCATTGTCAACATTTTCCCCTCTGCACTGCAGAAAACAGCGGGCAAGCGAATTGTGCAGCGGGAAAGCCATGATTAGCAGATGATGATTGTATGATAACTGTGGTCGTTGTATTCGACGACGACGGAGTGTGAATTGATCGTGGAGTCCAAGCAATCCACGCAAAAAAATGCGTGCAAGGCAGCTTCTCTACACAAAATTATCTCCACGTGGTGGCTTCTTGTGAAACCGCGCCAAATAATATTTTGTCGGTTCATGAGAAAATGCGGAATTATGGTACCGTGTATGAATGAAGACGTTTGCTGTTCAAACAAGTCACAAAGTTGGATTGCTTTATTCCTGTTTCACCCACCCAATTGTATTTTTTTTAAGTTCTTTTAATTTATGATTTTGAAAGTTAAAGAAAAGCTTTAAAGGTTGTGAACTAACCAATTAAGTTAACATTTCACTTTGAAAGTTATAAAGCGAAGTTGTAAAGACTGTGCATTAACGAATTAAATCAACATTTTATAAAAAGGAAATTAAAAAAATACTCTTTTAAAAATATATAAATTTTTGAAATTAATTGTTATTTAAAAGAATAACAAATATCATAAAATGTTAAAATAAGAGTTTTCAATAACTCATCAATCTCTTCACTTCAATGTTTGGTTTGTTCAATGAACATTGGTTTATCATACAATAATTGGCATCTAAAGAATAAAATCATCTATATTYTAGTTGGTTCTTATGGGTGTACCCTTCCACAACATTAAATYCATCACATWGTTCACACCTAGATAAATATCCTACCACCATATTGGCATATGCACTATTTTATGGGTCACTTAATGAAAGCTTACCAAAGAAGCTTAGACATCTTGTCTTTGTGAATCCCCACTTGAATTCATGTGTTATGAGCATTGTTGATTCTTGTCAATATAGGAATCGACATCACATTTAGTTTACATACTTCATATTTTTGAATCCCATACTCACCGTAAGGTCATTTGTTTTGTTATCTTTGCCTCTAACACTTTCCATAATGTCATTTCCTTTGTTATATTCTTCTTGCTTGTAGCAACATTAATATCAATGTGATGATATGTTGCAAATATTTTGAGAATGATCCATAGCTCTCTTTCCCCCCGCCTCATCCCAAGCCCAAGATCAAGGAGACATCCTTTGTAGCATTAATGCTTGGAACAACATTTTTGAAACTCAGTGGGATTCTTAATAAAGCTAGAGAGAAGATAACATATTTTTTATTATCATCAAACTTATGCATTGGGGATTATGCTATAACATCTCACTCTTTCATGCATTTTCTCATGGCTTGAGAGATAAAGTGAACAATCAATATCCTCAATAAAAATAATGTACTTGGTGGTCTTGATGAGTAATTTCATTTAGTTTCATGTTTCTATAGATCTTGGGAAGCTCCAAATTATAAACATCTTTAACTTAAATAATAAGCAATGGATGTAGTCATGCTAGATTGTCATATTCCTAGAGGCCTATAATACAAGCAGGTTCTCTTCATCGCTTTTCTATTATTTTAATAGAATTATTACCCCTCAGCAAAAGCCTCAAGATCTACTACAATTTCTTATTTTCTAATGAGATCTAAAATGCACATGACTCTCATGGTTAAGTAGGATTGGGGTATGCTCAAAATATGAACATAAGATGTAGTGTTCATGCATCATATTGATACATAGATTACATCCTCTCTTATATTGTTGTTCACATAAATGTTTGATTTTGTGATTGTGTCTAAAATTTTATATTGTCATTTTTAACATTTTGAAATTCCTTCAAAAGAAACTTGGCTCAATGGTTATGAATTTTTATTATTATTAATGCATATATAACCTATCAAAAAGGTTATATTTGAAATTACAAAGTATGTTTATTATTACTTTTTTATTGAAATTCCAACTTATCTATTTGGTTGTTTGTTAAATTTTAAAATTTTAAATAATTGGAAGGAAAATATTTTATTTAGAATAATTGTTTTGAAGAATGTACTTAGTTTACTCTTGTCAATTGAAGTACCACTACATTTTCAACTTTTCATCATGGAAGGGTTGAATTAATATATACCCTTTAACTTGAAATTTCGAGTAGCCCTTCAACTTTGATAATTGCTTGGGTGTTCAATAAGAAGTTGTGTAAATGTACTTTTTCTATTAAACTTATGCCAAAATCCAATGAAACGAACTTTTATAGTTCTGATCAATCCCAAGGATTTGTAGTTTTTTAGTTCATCTAAATACAGTCGAAGCTCGTGGGTCATTTTTTAAAATCTCCAATTGTGATTGTGGTAGCAGTATGATCAATACCAAATATTTCACAAAAGATAATGAGACTAAGATGAGAGTTGGAGTGACATAACATTGAAGGGATTGTGGAGGGTCATTTTTTAATTCCCTAATTACCAGAAATTTCACCACAGATGATGAGATAGAGATGGGAGTTGGAGTGACATTACAGTCATTGAAGGCATTCGAGCTAAACTAAACAATGGGCTAAGATGACAACCATTATGATTAGGATTAGTTAGTCAACCTTGTTATGCCAAAAACATGTATTAATGCATGGCTTTTGCCCAAAACATGTCATCCACTCCAACTTGTAATATGGAATACCACTCCAACATTCATGCACATCTGTTGAATGTGGTGAATGTCGATTTGGTGGTTGAACTACAATAGTCCATTTGGTNAAACATGTATTAATGCATGGCTTTTGCCCAAAACATGTCATCCACTCCAACTTGTAATATGGAATACCACTCCAACATTCATGCACATCTGTTGAATGTGGTGAATGTCGATTTGGTGGTTGAACTACAATAGTCCATTTGGTTCTATCGTCCCTAAATCGATTTTCCAAACCACCACTAGTTAATTTATTGTTTTTTAATGTCTCCTCTTGCCACTTGTCCACCTGTTTTCTCTTGTCAAAACCATTCAATGACTCATTGCACTCCTCTGGCGTTTGCAAGCCACCCTTATCATCCAATCTAATCTAATTTTATCTAGTTTGATTTTTCCTTGAGGATTTACCATATTCAATCTAATCAAAATTTTCCCACCGCCTCTAGGATTTGCATTGCCCTCAACCTATTATAAATAGTGGGTAGTGAATCGAAGAGTAAGGCCTTCCGCCAATTCCTAGAATAGATTTGTTGAACCCTCTTCAAGACAGGGATGATATTTCATTTAGTTAGTTCCTCTAACACCCCTTTCATATTCACAAAGCACATGGAATTTTGATAAATATTTGCCTGGATATGGAGCCGAAACAAGTAAAAGCTCTAATGGAATGAAAAGTTCTAAGTGTTGCAGAAATGTGCCCCTCCATTCACACAGTTGGATTGATAGTATCTTCATCTCTGTTGGAATATGATGATAACTATGGCAAGGAGAGCTCCCTAAAATGGCTAGACCACTAGCCCACCTCATCCATTGTGTTCATTCCTTTGGGAGTTGCGACAGTTTCTCGAACAATCAGAGTAGGGAAATTTCTTTCGAACTAGAAGCCAAACAACAATGCTTCCTTTGAATGTTGCATATGGAGCCTCATTTTCTATTCAATCCACAATGACAACCAAAGTAGACATGAGGGAGCTTCTCCCTAAGTGATTCGAGAGTCGAACCAAGGACCAAGGACTTGTGGTTCCTTGATGGGCACCTCAAATTCATGTCCTCTATCATCCATCCACTGGAAATTTCCCTTCTCAATGCAGTTGGAATTCAACAAAAGAAAGCATCTTACATGGAGTGTCATTGATCACTTGGCCTCTTTTTGTCGAATAAAGAATGAATGCCTTTCTTCTTGAAGGTGGCCATTGAAGCAAATAAGGGGTTAGATGGATTGGTGAGAAGAGAGGAAGTGGAAATCTACTACCACATATACAAAATTAAAAAACTACCTACCATGTGGAATAAATAGGTAGTCGACATTCCAACATTCGTCGAGCAACAAATTTCCACATGTGTTTTAAGATATACCTTGTTTTGTATAAACATTGTAGTCATGTTTTGTATAAACCTTTCAACCCATCACCGCACCATTCGATGGGGAGTAATGAAAACATTTCGCATAAATTATCCTTGTCACAGTACTCTCATATTTTGGTGATTATCTTTAAAATAACAATATTTAGTCACTTCATCATAGATTATATTATGACATTTTTTTCCTGGATTGTTGTTTTAGTCGTGCAAGAGCATTTTATAATTAAAAAATATATAAAACTAATGTTGCAATCTGTAGTGGCCATTATAGCATTGTGTGTATGCACATGTTGCAATGTCATAGTGTTTCAGTTGAAATATTTATGATACCAGTTATATACACATTTACTTTAGTAAAAAAAAGTTTCAATAATTTATTCATCGATCGAAACAATCAAATTAGCAGGTGCAAGCATTGCTTTACAAACTTTCAAGCAAAATATCAAATCTTCAATCAAATAATGAAGAGACATGGATACAAAGGGGTTGATTAGACAATGTTTTTGGTCAACAAACTAGTCTCTAATTGAACAATTCAACAAAATAGTGAATTGTGGTAGTGGTGTTTGCCATACAATGTTTCAATCAAAACATTGTGTCTTCAATCGACAATTGAAATATACCTCTTAGTGACTTGGTAAGGCATTAATTAAATCGAAAAAAAATCAATTGACAAGTGACATAGAACTACAAACACATTCTACATCAATACTTCCTCCTCTTCTTATATGCCATGGAAGAAATAGTATGGAATGGAATCCCATAATTGTTATAGATTAATACACTAGTTGTAAGGCTTTGAAGTATATTTTTTTAACTTTGTCCATTTTTGTGGTCATATTTTCTATATTTTTCAAGCTGGCGATATAAAGTCATATTTTGAGATAGTGTTCCTGGAAGCTACTTATTTATCAAACTTAGGTTTGTCTTGAACTTGTGAACCACAAAATGTTTTATGCACATAATCGAACCTAGAGTTTGTTGGTTTTAATGTCTACTTGAACAACGATCTACTCTACTCAAGATAAAGGCTTTTTAATCATTGGTAGAATTAAAATACAATAAAAAATAAAATAAAAACTACTTTTGATTGTGTGTACCATCAGGCTGGTGGCTAATAATGGTTTTGGTTGCAGGAGGTCATTTGTTCCTATAAAATTTTCGTTTTTGAGTGGAGCTTGTATTTTTTGAGCTTCATATTACTGATGATCTTCATTCTATTTTGCCTCTAATGATTTGAGCTTGTATTTTTTGATCTTCATTCTTTATTTGCCTCTATTGATTTTGGGGATTTGGGTTTCTCATGAAGTCCCTTTTGTTAGAAGAATCATCTTTAGCCTGATCCAACTCCATCCTAGAGATTTTGTTAGACAGTTCCTTAATTATTTGGGCCATATCATCTACTCTGTCATCAGTATATCTATTTGACCTCGAAGGACCCGTTGTTTCCCTATAGCGTCTATTTTCTCGGTTGACTGTTTCTACTTTAGTCTTTAACTTGCCTGAATCCATCATATTAGATTCTATTTCGACAGCATCGTCTTGCATTCTATTTAGGGTGGCTCCTCTTCTTTCTCGCAAAAGTAGGGAAAAATCAGGTTCGAAAGCTCCCGCAAAGGTTACTTTGGCTGAGGGTTCGGAAGGTTTAACAGCGGCTGGAATTTTATTATACAGTTTGTTATATCTCAGAATAAATTCCATAATTGTTTCTGAGTTCTTCTTCTTCAGAGACCCAAACTCGGTAAGGTAATATAAGTGATCTTTCTGCTCTCCCCATTGTGTGAGGAAAGCATATTCCAATGCATCATATGTCCGAATAGAAGCCGCAGGAAGGCTCCTAAACCAAGTTCGGACTTGTCCTTCAAAGGTCTGTACAAGAAGTCTCGAATAAACATCCTCGTGCTCAAAACCACAGATGTCTACGAACTGGTCAAAAAAAATTATATGCTCGGCTGCGGTTAGATCTCCCTCCCCAGTGAACTTAGGAAGATTTTTGATGTAGTTGTCAGGTAAATCATGGAGGTGAACGGGTAAAACTAGGGGACCGTATCTCACTGCTACTTTTGAAAATACTCTGGGAGGAGGGACATTACCTCCTCCTCCGACGCCTACCATCGAATTTGGAGTAGGAAATGAGGGTGTAACACACTCCTTTGAATCAGGTGAAATTGGGAAGTTCTGTTGAAGGAAGGCTGGTATGTCAAATGACAACGATCTTTCTAAAGGACCTTTTCCCTTGTTTATAGATGGGAAAGCCTGATGGATCTCACTCCCAAATTCAGAGTAGTTTGTTTTCGGATCTCTGGTATTAGACAGAGGGCTGGAGGAAGTAGGAGGTTCTGAAGGGAATTTAGTCTTTAAAAGTGGGTTTTTGGGCTTATGAACGGTAGCGGTTGCCTCAGACGAGCCTCTCACTTTTAAAAAAATTTCAAGATCATTAACAGGCGTAATCGGCTTGCCACCCAGGTTCTGTCTAGTATTCCTTCTACCAGACGCCAGTTTGTGTTTCAGTGGAGTTGCCAAGTGAGATTTTTTATTTTTTTTAAAAGCCTTAAAACTGTGTGCACTCTATGTTCACTATCAAAGAGTAACACTATCTACAAAATAGTTTGTCATTTTCCCAGGGAAAAGATTTCGTAACTTCGCTCCCCGACAACGGTGCCAGAAAGATGTTGTTCCTGAGTCTGTACTAAGGCTTAAAGTACAGTGTCAAGGCATCCGAAAGTATGTAAAAGATGAATACGAAGATAAAGTCACCTTCGGTATGAGAAGCTAGGGAAGATTGCTATGTTCTCGTCGTCTAGCTTCCAACTGCTCTTGAGAATTTATATCACGCTCAATGGCTGCCCATGAATGCTCAAGTTCTTGTCGGGTGTTAGCAGTTTTGAGGATTGTATCGAAAAGATTTAAAGAAATATGTGTTTGATTAGATAGCCTGGGTTTAATATTAGGTTGCGTAGCTGCAGGTACAGTCATTGAGGAACAGTAACCGTAGGAATAAAAAAAAGAGAGATTTCAGTGTTGTTTCAATTTGGTCGAAATAAAGAGAAATTTTTACGTTTTCTGAACAAAATAAAAATTTGCAAAAGAAGGCCCTTTCCCGTAACTGCATTATAATTTAATATATAAAAGTGTGATGCGGAAGGAAAACATTTAGCTGCGTATAACATGAGGTTCCTGTCAAAAGAAAAGTCACGTATAATAAGAAGAAGAAAT
>SNQJ01S0034029.1:89284-129320 GCA_010110895.2 Picea sitchensis | reverse complement strand
CTTGGGATCATTACATGTGATTTCATGTTGAACGTATGGAGTCTGAGAGAAGGGAAGAATGAGTTTCAGTTGTTTCTCTTTCTGAGAATTCCTACAAGGAGTGCATTGAATGTCCACAAGGTGTGTGTTGATGAATTTCTGAGTTTTATCTTAGAAATCTCAGGAGGGATATCGTTGTTCTCATACCAACATAAGTGAAGGATAGCACATAGTTGTGCAAGGCATGCGCAGGCAAGTTGAGATTGCAATCTTTATTAACCAAGGAGAAAGTTGAAGGATTACTCTTGCAAGAAGTGCACAGAGTCGAGAGGGCCAAATAACTAGAGGTTATTTGTGAATGTCACAAGAAGAGCATGCATGAATCCCAAGAAATCCTTGAGTTTGGAAGTGAAATCTCAGGAGAGGAAGAACATTGAAGAGTTCAAGGGAAGGCGAGTAGTGAAGACACCCAACAAATAGAAAATCCTAGAAAGGTTGATGCTAGAGTGTTTGTCGGAGGTGTCTTTCAGAAGTCTGATCAGACGGTAGAATCGTTTTCTTGAAGAAGTGTCAATTTGCCTAGGTCTATTGGATCTAGTTAACCAACAAGGGAGATAAGGCCGAGAGTTATTCAGTGTCAGAAGATCAGGAGGAGTAGCAACTGTTGGATTTGTATCAACGAGAGCCATTGATCTTGTGCTCGAGTTTCGTCATTTCAGAATTTTGGAAGTGGAGAAGGTTGTGACTTGGAGTCGAGAGTTATGAACCCCCAATTCGTGATGTCCTGATTTAATCAGGACCATCAGATCGTGGGAAAATATGAGTTGTCGATTTGTTGCGAGAAACCATCATGGTTTCAGCATTCGGGTGAAGGGAATTGTTGCATTTGGTTTTGCTGGTACGTGAAATCCAGAGGTGCCGTAAGATTGGGCCCCAGGTTTTAGCCATAGGTCACATCAAGAAAATTCAAAGGGAGGAGTCAGAGACCCACTCTACCTTTTCGGGGTTTTAGGGATTGAAGAGATAGAAGGATTCACATCTGGGATCACGAAGTCACGAAACCCGAAATATCCTTTCGGCTGAATGTTGCGGTCATATCAGTGATCAATTGGATGCAAGTTGGTGCTTAGTGCTTACTTGCACAGGCGTAACTCCCAAGGACCTGTGGACACACACTTGTGCATGTGTGGGATTTTTTGTGGGGAAATCAAAGAGTCAATCCCACTCACGGGGAGATTAAGAATGATCCTAATACCGAGAGGTCGTGCAAAACCTGTTGAGGTAGGGGTGCTGCACCAATATGTTATTTCCCATGCAAAATATAAATAATATATTTTCATTAGTGAAGGTATTGAGTGGCTTATCCATGGAATTTCCTTAAAGTAAATTGTATAATTGTAGAGAATACATTCTTTGTAGTGTGGGTTTATATTTTTAAAATTTATAATATTAATTCTATATGTTTTTTTAAATTAGGAAAGTATTGTATATTGCAAGGCCTCACCTTAGTGTAGGATAAGGTCTTAACACAATAATAATAAAAAATATTAGATTGTAGATTAATGTTGAAAATGGTTCAGCTCATAAAAAGGTATAGCATAAATAAAATAGTTATAGCTTAAATAAAAAAGGTATTTATCTTAGGATTCTAATATATGTGAAGAGAAAAATATATTAAAAATGTTAAATGAAATTGTTTTTTTTTTTTTTTAAATTATATATTTGGAATCTACACAATTGACACCATATGTGTTTGTAGTTTCATCTACAATGCATAAAAAGGTATAGCATAAATAAAATAGATATAACGTAAATAAAATAGGTATGTATCTTAGGATTCTAATATATGTGAACACAAAAATATATTAATAATAGTAAATGATATAGATTTATTTTGAAATTATATATTTGGAATCTACATAGTTGAATCCATATGTGTTTGTAGTTTCATCAAAAATGGATTTGTGTAGCCAATGCATAAGTAATATTAAAAATAAAGTCATTGAGAGTTATTCAGAAAAATGGAGGTTTTAATCTATTTGTAGCAAGTTATCATAGGAATTTTTCTTGTCGAAATCCCTCCAAAAGATCCCAATCTTGTGCAACAACTAGAAATACTCGTCAATGGCACCTAGGAAAGTACTTCCCTTGTTTTAGCGAAGGAAATATATATGATACAAGGGAGGCTTCCCTAGTGACCTCAAGCGATCCTATAGCAAGATAACGAAAATTTTATGACCCCTATCTTGGTCACTCAATAAGATGGGCTAGGTATAGAAAAGTGGAAATATTGAAAATGGTTATTCAAGGTAATTGGTTAGCCTGTGTGAAACAAGCAACATTTCAATGCAAATAATAATCAATTAGCAAGTTATATCACTTACCAATCACCTCTAGATTCTAGATATCAAGTAAAACCAGATTGTAAAATTGTAGCACTAAATGAAGATATATTAGAAATAAGTCTTTTGCAACAAGGACAAGAAATCATCCTAGAAAAAGTAGCAATTATATTTTATAATTTATTCCCCAACAAGTAGATGAATATCAATTATCAAATAATAGTTCTAAGCTGATTTTCCACAAATATTAAGTAAGTTGCCAACAATTAGTAAAGTCGTAATGGTTGTAGA
Organism: Picea sitchensis; assembly: GCA_010110895.2. NCBI lineage: Eukaryota > Viridiplantae > Streptophyta > Pinopsida > Pinales > Pinaceae > Picea > Picea sitchensis. The sequence goes on along the minus strand of SNQJ01S0034029.1, from coordinate 126,708 downwards.
AAACCTTTAATAACAACAATAATAAATTGTCTTTGTGTATCAATCATTGAGTTATGATTAGTAAGTAAATGAGGTTTGTGAGTTGGTTGTAAATTAGATTTGAGAGAGAAAGGGAAGCGTCAGTTTTCCAAACACCTTTAAGATGAAGACTAATGTCATTTTTTCTCTTTGGGAAATGGATTCAAGAAACATGAAAAATTGGGCCAAGAAGAGATAATTTGAAACCTAGGACTATGGCCTTATAGGCCTAGGACCAAATTCAAGAGGGGATCCCTAAGTTTTATGGCCTTATAAACCATAGAATTTGAGCTAGCCAAGACAAAACCCTAGGGGAATAATGAATTTTAACCCCTAGGACTAGTTCTTAAATGCTTCAACAAACAAGTTGAATAAAAAAGTGAGCGGGATAAAGAATTTTAATCCATCCTAGGATTTCTTGCAAAAGAACCTAGCGTACAAGGTAAAATGAAACACTTTAACAATGTAAAGCATTCACCATGATACATAATGAATAAAAAATTGAAAAATAATACTTACTTATCTAGGTTGATTTGCAATGAAAAATACCCTAACACATAATTATTGAACAAGAAAAGAGAAATAACCCACCATATCCATCCTCCAAAAGTGCACATAAGACAAGTAGAGAAAAAAAGAGAAGTAATAGATCAGGTACTAGTTATCTCACAAGTGTGAGAGTTGTGTTTCATCCAAATGAGTGCTAGCCTCATTTATATGAGGTAACCCTAATACATATCTCCACATAATGTACTACAAAAAAAACGATCCATCAAACAAGTGGCGATGACCCCTCAAATAGCCTTTAAGAATGATAATACATTATAATACACCATAATAAAGTCACATATGTGGTGACATCAAGATTCAAAATGGTGAAGAGAGACACCCAAGGCTGTGTGTCATCATCAAATGGTAAAACAAAACTGAAATATCCTCACCAAGTGCCATGCCCCATCTCAAATCCAATAAGTGGTATCTAATGGTAAGAAAGCCCCGACATTATCAACAAACCCTAGCATATGATGTCATCATCAATAGATGAACATCAAGGGTGAGAAGGCTAACATCCAACTGGAATGATTGTGCATCACCTCTCTGAGTAATTTCTAAGAACAATAATGTACAATGTCCTCTATCAAATTTTGAATAAGGTATGGGGTGAACTATCCAAGGTGTGGGATTTCTACGCATATTCTTGTCATCCTGACCATATATTTTATATTAGATATCATATGACCATCATCTATGGTCCAGAAGATGTGAGCAGATGTATCTAAAGGGGGTCAATTATCTGGATTATTTTCGAAACAAAATGAAAGGAGAGAAATTACAATGAAATATTAATGAAAATTTCTAGAAATAAATAAATACAACAATACTTGGTTTCTATTAATGAAAGAATTCTAAAGAGTCTGTAAAAATACAGAGGGAAAGACTCACTAGAATAGTGGCATCTTTGTCTTTGAGAAGAGATGTGACATCTACAATCATTCACAAGAAGATGATTACAATGAGGCTCTAAAGGCCTTTTTATGATAAACATGAATGCCAAAACCGTAGAGATCCAAAAACCTAACCCTAGGAGATGAAACACCAAAATTCATGTGGGCCCCATTTGGGTAAGTTAGTGTATTAACTTCTAGGGGTCGTAACGTTTGCATACAATATTTGTTTCAGGCACCTCATAGCCTCTTGGAAAGGTCTTTTCGAGAACTACGCATTACTTCGTCAAAATATGACTACGTTTACAGTTTGACTATGGCAAGCCAAAAAAACATTATTTAGGTCCCCAAAACGGACTTGGAAGTACAACAAGATGTGCTGACATGAAAACATATAAAATAATCTAGTTGGATTAGGTGGGAGGCCAGCAGTATCCACCTAGGATATGTGTAGGGATTCAAACAACCCTGAAAGTGTATAACCCACAATTACAAAGAAGTGCAGAAGAATGCGTTGCCCTAAAAATTGACAAGAGGATCTAGTTGGAACAGGTGGGTGGCCACCAATATCCACCTGGATCAATCCTCCCCCCTTGGGAATCAATGGTATCCATTTTTTTGAGTGCCCATGGAAGAGGGGAAAGCATTTTATGAATTCGAATCTTGGTGAGTTGTGTGCCTTGTTAAATACGTTGTGCTTCTTGGCTTGTGGAATATTGTCACAAACCTATTGTTGGACGAGTTGAATTTGTTCCACCAACTTGTTTTATCTTGGTTGGATGGGGAATTGTGTAGTTACCATTGTAGGTGAAGAAACAATATCTTATGTCCCTTCGACAATCATTTTTTGCTGGATAGAAGGTGTTGAGGCTGTAGTGGTTATAGTGGTCTTCTGTGCATCCTTTGAACAAATTGTGAAGAGGATGAATTTTGTAGTATGAGATACTACCTTGTGGTGTTTTTTTGGTGGAGTAGTAATCGTAACTATCTCTGGTATCTTGTAGATATGACATCCCAGAGTAATAATGGCACTATGAGGTCTAGAATCATAGACAACATGATGTTTCCACATATATGGTTGGCCCAAAACAACATCACAGACATCAAGAGGGAACATATCACACACTACCACATCCTTGAAGGTATGGATCCCATAGGACAACTGGCACTACTAGATGACGCAAAGCTATTGTCCCTGGTGAAGCCACCCAATGTTGTATGGCCACAGGTGTGGTGTTGTTGACAACCCAAATTATTTGACGACCTTAGCTAAGATGAGGTTCTTTTGGATTTCGTTATCAACATTGAAATGCAATGGGGTGCCCTTCACCCACATATGTGATTGGGAGAGGAACTCCCCCTCTTCAGGATCTACTGGTTCTTCTATCTAAATTGTTTTGTTCGCGACAGTAGCAGTGGGGTCTACGTCGATGATCTGTCTATTTTCAATATTTTCTGGATTGGATTCTAAATTAGGGTTCATCTCCATGTCTTAGACCTTGGACACCAATGACTGTTTCAAGCGACATTCATCGATGTTGTGACAGGGGGTTTTGTGTAATTCACATCACTTCCCAGTGTCATTCTTCATATTTACTTTACCCCTTTTGCCATTTTTCTTGGACTGGTTTTCTAGAGGCTGTTGGTTAGGGCCATCTTTACAGTTCTTTGGTTGTTGCAGATTTGTAGAGATGAACTCCCATTTCTTCTGGTGCCTAAATTTTTGTTTGATTTTGACAACATATCGATAGGAAAATCCTAATGATGAGATGTTTAGGAAATCCATTTCGGTTTATATGTACCTATGCAGAGCCCCACAGTATTTCAGAACCACATGTGTGCAAGCTATGGAAAGTATTTGTGAACTCCAACACTATTTGTCTCTTCTCTTTCCACACTGGGGTCCATCTCATGTACTGCTACTCATAGTTATCAACATGATAGTATTGTTCTTTGATTACATCCACAAAAAAAATCCAAGTGAGCTCGACCACATACATTTTAGATTCCTCTGTGGAACCTTTATCCTAGTAAGTTTCCCACCATTGTTTTACATGGGAGAGATCCTTGAGGAGTGTGAAGGTGATATTTTCCTTATCGGAAATTGTTTTGAACAGAGAAATAACATTCTAATAGATTTAACCATTTTTCTAGGGCACCCACATATATCTGACTTTCAAATATGGGAATATAAAAATTAACTTGTATCTTGAAGGGAGAGGTTCCTCAAAAATGGTCGCTTGATGAAGATGCACCTGTTTCCATCGAAAGGCATTGAAGAATGTGTAAAACATTATCCATCATTTCATCCCTTTGTAGCGTGTGAGATTTCTCAAGAAACAGGTTAATAAAATATTCTACTCCGTCGTTTTTATTTTCTACCGCCATTGAGGGTTTCTTGGGCATGCGAGAGTGATTTTCCTCAAGAGAGAAAAAAATGAGACCCAACTTGATATACTTGGACCTCGTCGGGGACATGCACTTAAAAAATAAATGATCAAGAGAAGCATGCTCTGATACCACTGATTGAGATTATTTTTGGAATGAACTGAAAGAAGAGAAATTACAATGAAATACTCATGAAAATTTCCATAAACAGAGAAATACAACAATACTTGGTTTCTATCAATGAAATAATTGTAAAGAGACTGTGAAAATACAGAGTGAAAGACTCGCTAGAATGGTGACATATTTATCTCTTATAATAGATGTGATGGATATGCTCATTCATAAGAAGATGATTACAATGAGGCTCTGAAGGCCTTTTTATGATAAACATAAATTCCAAAACCCTAGACATGCAAAAACCTAACCCTAGGGGATGAAACGCCAAAATTCATGTGGGCTCCGTTTCAGTAAGTTAGTACATTAACTTCCCAGGGTTGTAACTTTTTCATTCGATCTTTTTTTAGGCACGTGATAGCCAGTTGGAAAGGTATTTTCGATAACTACGCATTACACTGTCAAAATATGACTTCTTCTATAGTTTGACTGGGGTGAGCCAAAAAAACATTGTTTAGGGCTCCAAAATGACCCCAGAAGTACAACAATATGTGTTTACATGAAACAATACAAAATAATCCAGTAGGATTATGTGAGAGGCAACCAATATCAACTTGGAATATGTGTAGGGATTCAGATAGCCCCGAAAGTGTAGAACCCACAATTACAAAGATGTATAGAAAAATGTGTTGCACTAAAAACTGACAAGAGGAGCCAGTTGGAATAGGTGGGTGGCCACCAATATCCACTTGGATCAGTCAATCACTAGGTGATCCAATGTTGTGCATCTCATGTGTTATATCCTATACAATGTTTACAATTTCCTAGGGTGAAAGAAAAAATAATTTCTCTAAAGGCCATGTCAATTACACTCAATTTAGTCAAGACAATGAAATAGAGTAAAATCAACAATCACAAGATACAATAGGAATAAGAAGAATATAAAGTAGGTCGTCAAATAATACAAAATCGAAGTGAACAATTCTAATTGGGTATCCCCTTCAAACGTCACACAAGCTCAAGACTTTATGAAATTTGGCAAGTTTAGGTATGAGAGGACGATCCAAGTAACCTATTAGGTGTGTCAATACCCAACTAGACAGATATTTACTGAAGGAACCCATCTGAGATATGTAATGGAAGTGAGGTGGTTATGGCATTTACCTCTCGGAATGAGGTCGTTAAAATGCAAGATAATTTATGGGCTCACCTCCATGATTTCCTTTGTGGAGGGTGGGCTTGGCCACTGAGTTACTCTTTCCTTGAACTTTTTTACATTTTGAACCCCTTTAATTTCCTTCTTGTTTATCTTTTATTTTATTTGTGATTCCCCTTAAAAAGGTTTCAAGCATAGCACTTCCATTGCTTCCTATTCATGATACATTCAAGTCCTTTTGATAGATGAATGTTTTCTCACATTAGAAATAAGGGAGATCACCTTTAATGAGCGGGTAGAGCTCAATTGTGGACTTATTATCCCATTTCTTTCTTTATCTGCAACAACAATGTACCTTTGGGCCTTTAGCCTCTTCTTCTCATAAGAGAATGAGGTGCATGCCTTTTTGGTGTACATGTAACCGAATCACCCAAAAGGTGGGAGAATGGAAGGATCAAGGATGGAAAAGGGGAAAAACACTGCAAAACACGCCTATTGATGTAACATAATGAACCAAGTAATGGGAGGTCAAAGGATGTTTATCGCAAGGCATTGATAGAGTCCATGTTCAGTGAAATGGACTAATAATACGAGAAATTTGTAGGGAGGAACTATTTGAATGTCTAATTAAACATTTTTTCATTAGTTTAAACATAGTTTGAACGAATAATAGTCCTCATGGGGACTATGAAGAGATTAAATTGATAAATGTTATGCATCTCATGCATTTATGATATGTTTTCACCAAAATCATACAAAAGTTATGAAATAGCAACCAAAACTATTATAATAAAAAACAAAATCCAATCTAAATTATCTAAGAAAATGCTTAAATTACTAGTATGTTGGTAATGAATTTGTCATTTCTAAGTTACAAAATGATCCAACTTTGCTAAAATGAAATTATCATTTCTATGTCACAAAATTATCATATCATATCCAACTTTTCTTAAATGAAATTGCGATTTCTCAATTATCATATAATCCAACATTAAAATGGCAAATGCTGATTTGAGCATCTAACTTATTAAATGAAATTATCACTTCTAAGTCACAAAATAATTCAACATTAACATGTTTTTGTTCATGAAATTGTGATTTCTCAATTATCATATAATCCAACTTTAAAATACCAAATGCTACTTTGAACATCTAATTTATTAGTAATGAAATTGTCATTTCTAAGTCGTAAACTGATCCAACTTCAACATTTTTTTGTGATTTCTCAATTACCATATAATCCAACTTTAAAATTCCAAATGCTACTTTGAACATCTAACATATTGGTAATTAAATTGTCATTTCTAAGTCACAAAATGATCCAACTTTAACATTTTCTTTTCATGAAATTGTGATTTCTCAAAGTTTAACATATTTTGTTCATGAGATTGTGATTTCTCAATTCTAGCATATAATCCAACATTAAAATACCAAATTGTGATTTTTCAAACTTTAACATATTTTTGTTCATGAGATTGTCATTTCTCAATTCTAGCATATAATCCAACTTTAAAATACCAAATACTACTTTAAACATCTAACCTCTTGGTAACGAAATTTTCAATTCTAAGCCACAAAATGATCCAACTTTAACATGTTTTGTTTTGTTTATGAAATTGTGATTTCTCAATTGCCATATAATACAACTTTAAAATACCAAATGCTACTTTAAACAACTATCATTATATATGGGAGCCATTATATTACATATAACCATGTGTTAAAAAACATTAATTTTTTTATGCAAAGACAAGGCATTAAAAAAACATTCATTTTTTTATTCAAAGCCAAGGCATTTTGTTAGTTCATTCAATTTAGATTACATTGAAGAACAAATTTGAAAACTATGGAGAATTTGAAAATTCTAATTTCTATGTAACTTGATTTTCATTTTCATTAAAAATATAAATCTGAATTATATGTTTAATCATTCTTTCTTTGTTTAACATGGAGTTGACATGTAGTATTTAAAAAAATATTCCAATGGATTCCTTAAATAAAATCGTTTACTACCCACTTTAAGTAAAATATTCTATATCAACTTCACACAAACACACATATAATCTAATTCCAAGTATGACACATGTTTTCTACATATTAATATGAGGGAGATATGAAATTTATTCATTTCTTAACATGGAGTTAACATGTGGGATATAAAAAACAAGCATCATAAATGGCAACGCAAGGTCAACTATCATGTTCAATTGAATAATCCATACTTTTAATCTCTCAACTCATCGCATAAAGTTAATCATAAAGATAACATAAATATAACCTAATGATAACATAAATAACTACCCACCCAACGTACCCTGGAAGGTTAGGACCTCCAAGACACATAAGCAATGCTCAAGCCTAGGATTCATCTGATTGATTTTGACCATTTAAGGTATCAAGGCTGGCGACTATTCTTATGAACAAGGAGGTTTCTACATTTCACTAACACAATCAATTCCAAAACCAACTAGCTATATAAAAAACATCAATGATAATCAATAACAAAATAGTGTTCTAATAACCGATCACACATCACATAAATTCCAAGGCACAAGATAATTTAATTACTAAATCAATCATACAACGACATAAGATAAGGCACAAAGCATTCAAATTTATTTTATTTTCAAGGTGCAAAAGAAAAAATCTACTTTACTTCAAGTCATGCGATTAATCAACCATTTAATTCATCAATAATAAAGATTATCTATGGGTGCGTGCATGATCCAAATTCTGAATTAAACCTAAACCAACACCAATCAATGCGAACAATTAATCTATTTAGTTAGGAAATCATACAACAACATTTAATTTCAAGACACAAGATTATCTAATTACTAAATTGTTTTTACGTCGACATTATTGCAAGGTGAATTAAATACAATTACTTAATCATTTACACATCAAAATTAAATGACCCAATATTACATGAACTTTAAGCAATCATACGTCAACATAATAAGCGGTGTGAGAGTATTCTCAAGCTTATTTTCAGAGTGCAATGGCATCTAACTACTTAACTAGTCATACATCAATATTAAATTAATGGCGCAAGTAAACTAATAACTTAACCATTCATCAATCATTAAATATGCATTCCATAAGAGTAAATTATTGATTCATTTCATGGTGCAACCAAGCTATCTAATCAATCAATCATACATCAATTTAATGGAAGCAAGTGTAAATTATTACACATCTCGTCATACATGAGTGTTATCCATGGCACGTGAATGGTCTAATTACTTAAGTGGTCACACCTCAACATTAATCGAGGCATGCAAGTAAATTTAAATGATTAAGTTATCATGCTTCAACATTGTATCAAGCGCGAAGAGAAATCTATAGCCTCATTCCTTAAATTTATTCAGGAGGACCTAAGTGATCCAAATTTAGGAGTGGAACTAACTGATTAATAGACTGAATACAATAAACATATAGATATGAAGAATAATGTATATATTCAGTGAACAATATCTTCTATTGAATAATGAAGTAGGTTGAAACTGTAAAACTGCAGAACTGAAACACTTCCTCGAATGGTGGTAGCTATATCTGAGAAGAGATGTGGATTCTACTCGCATTCGTTTGAGAAGAATGAATTACAATGCATCTCTAGAGGCCTTTTTGATATTACTCATGAATTCCAAAACCCTAGACATCCAAAAACCTAACCCTAGGAGGTGAAACGTCAAAATTTTTGTGGTCCCCTATGGGTAAGTTGGTACCTCAATGTCCTGGCGTCATAACTTGTGCATACGACCTTTGTTTCATGCACGTAATAGCCTGTTGGAAAGTTCTTTAAGAGAACTACACATTTTGCCATCAAAATCCGACTTTGTCTACAATTTGACTACGGTGAGACAAAAAGCACACTGTTTAGGCCTTCAAAACGGCCCTGAAAGTACAACAAGATATGTTGACATGTAGACATACAAAATATACTAGTTGGATTAGGTGAGAGGCCACTAATATCCACCTGGAAGATGTATAGGTCTTCAGATATCCCTAGAAGTGTAGAACCCATAATTACAAATAAGTACAAAAGAACATGTTGAACTAAAAACAAACAAGAGGAGCCAGTTGAAATAGGTGGGTGTCCACCAATAGCCAATTGGATCAATCATCCCCCCCTTAGGAAGAAATGGTATCCATTGCATTGCGTTTCCACATCAGGTGCGGAAAAGTTTGTTGGACTTGGGCCCTAGTGACCCACTTACCTTGGTGTAGGAGTTTCCATGCCTTGACAACCCGATAAAGCTGGATCCTCTACTGGTGAGTGCCTTTGACCTATGTGTCCACTATCTAATCAGTGGATGATTGTTCCACGAAGTCAGGGTTGAGATATTTGGGTGTCATTTGTTGTGCGATCTATGAGGTTTCCAATAATGGTGGAACATATGGTTGAAGGAGGTCAACATTGAAAATTGGGTTCAAGCCATGGATGGTTAGAGTTTTTAGCTCAAAATAATTGCATCCCACATCCTTGATGATAGTGTAAGGCCCATAGAAAAATAGGAAGAGCTTTCGATGGGGCCCGATGAGAAGATCCTTCTGCAAATGTAACCAGACTTTGTCGCCAACCTGAAACTGGTGTGGTACCCTGTTTTGATCATGGCATTTCTTGTGCTTAGAATTGGATTTCTGTAAACTCTCTTGGACATGTGGCACATGTTTTGAATCCTCTCAATGAATCTGGTGTCTTTTTCGATCATAGACTGATCATAGGAGGAGTTTGTCTGTGTGGTGGMAATATGAAGTGCAACATCAATGAGTCCCAAGAGTTGGAATCCCAGACCCACCTGAAATGGGATATGACTGGTGGAGCTATGGAGAGCCCCATTGTAATTGTGTTGAACATAGATGAAACTCTCATCCCATGTACGTGGATGCTTAGAATTGTGCATGCAAAGGATTTGCACAATTATTTGATTGAAGACCTCTTTTTAGTCGTCTGTTTGGGGGTAGAAATCAATGGATTTTGTGATCTTGGTGTCCAACAATGACCATAGACTCTTCCAAAATGTGTTGAGGAACCTGTTGTCCTAGTCGGAGATGATGGTCTGTGGTATCCCAAAGTGGACTCACACTTGTTCGAAAATGATCTTGGCAGTATGTTTCGTTGTGATATTCTTCTTGCTGGATGTGAGGATGGCCATCTTCGAAAATCGATCAACAACCACAAATATGCAGTCATTTCCTTGCTTGGTGGATGGAAGGCCCGACATGTAATCCATTGAGATTGATTACGAAGGCTTCTTGGGGGTAGGAAGAGGGGTGTATAAGACTTTACTCTTGATGGTTGGATTAGAAATGACACAGGAAATACAAGATCTGGTATAATTTTTTATGTCTTGTCAAAGTTTTGACCAATACAAATGTTTCTCAAGAACGACCACAATTTTCTCCACACCAAAATGTCCTTCCATTCAACTGTAGTGGGATTCCCAAATTATATTTGCACGCTCTCTTGTAGGGAAATAAAGATGGTACAGGTGGCATAAGAGTTTTTCGTGAATGTGAAAATCAGTAACAATCACGTCTGTACCCAATATCTTATAGGTGGTAGAAAATTCTGGATCTTGCTGATAAATTTGGGGCTACTCAGATGCTTCATGTCCAAAGAAATTGAGTAGAGTGGTGACTGTATCCATAGGAGGTTGACTAAGGCAGTCAATGACACAATTTGAGATACCTATCTTATACTTGATGTTGATATGGAATTTTTTCAAGTAGGTGGACCACTTATGATGTCATTCATTCTACAATTTTCCCTCTGTCTTTATGAACTACAGAGGCTTGTGATCAGTGTGTATGATCGTCTCTTTTCCCAGAATGTAATGTTTCCATTGACAAYAGGCTTGTACAATGGAACACATTTCCTTGTCATAGGTGGGGTTTTTTTGGACAGTATCTGAGAGTGTCTCATTATTGTATTCCACCATATGACCATGTTGAGTGAGAATTGTGTCCATAGCATAGTCAGATGCATCAGTCTCAATATTGAACGGTTGTTGCAGATCGGGCAAGGAGAGTACTCGATTTGAGAACAATAAATACTTCAAATCATCAAATGATTGTTGTTGTTTCTTCCCCCACACAAAGTTGGCCTTAACACTGCCCTTGGTCACCTATCTAAGGGACCATCCAATATGGGAGAATCCCAAAACGAACCATTGGTGTAAGTTGGCTAGTCCCAAGAAGCTCTGAAGCTCGGTCAGTGTGGTCAAGATTGGCTAGTCACAAATGAGTTGGATTTTAGATGGATCAACATGTATCCCATGCTCATCAACAATGTAGCCCAATTATTGGACCCTGTTCATGCAAAAAGAATATTTTTCTTGGCATATATCTTGTGATGTCATAGAGTTCTCAAAACCTGTTGAATATGCCCCATGTTATCCTCCCATGTTCTACTGAAGATGAGGATGTCATCCAAATATACCACCATAAAGGATTTGGTGAAGGGTCTCAATACATCGTCCATCAACCTCATGAAAGTGGGTGGTGCATTTATTAAGACAAAGGGAATGACTAGGCATTCGAGGAGACCCTCTTTAGATTTGAAGGTTGTCTTCCATACATCAATTGGTTCGATGGGAACTTCATGGTAGCTATACTTTAGATCAATATTTTTGAATAAATTTTCCCCCTTGAGTTGGTCAACAAGATCATAATTCTTGGGAATGGGGTATCGTTTCCTGAATGTGATTTTGTTTAAGGATCTGTAATCAATGCAGATTCGCCAAGTCCCATACTTATTCTGCACCATTACAATCAGGATTTTGGAAGGGGAGGAGATGGGTATGATGTTCCCCTTTTGAAGAAGCTCTTGGATCTAACACCTGATTTCATCATTTTCCATAAATTTCGAGCGAGGATAAAATGGTCCATTAGGTAGAGGTGTTTCGGGGGTCAGATCAATTGGATGCTTGACTTGGTAGTGTGTCAGTACCCCTGTAGGTGAGGAGAAGATGTCTCTATATTATTCCACGATCCCGTTCACTTGATTTTGCTGCAAAAAGAGGCTCTCTGTAGAGGCCACATATGTGGTGGCGACCTTCTTCTTACTGTGAGCATGGATCACAAAGAAGACAAACTTCCCTGTATGTGAGATGACCTTACTACATTTCTTAGCAGATATTAAATAAATAACAGTAGGCGACACTACCTCTGGTATCCTGTACAATTTTCTACCCAAAGTAATAATAACACTGCAATGTCTAGACTCATACACAACATGATACTTCCAAAAATATGGTTTTCCTAAAAGAAAATCACAAAATTCAAGGAGATCAATATCACACAGTACCTCATCTTTGAAACACTTGATGTCGTAGGGAAAATGAAACTGTTGACTGACACAAATATGTCTTCCTTGAAAAATTCAACCGCTGGTGTAGGGCTATAGGTGTAGTGTCATTGGCAGGTCTAGCCTTTTGATGACCTCTACTGAAATCATGTTTTTTTTGAATACCAATATCGACAATGAAATTAAGAGGATCCCACTTTACACACATCTACGAGTGAAAGAGGTGTTCCCCTTCCTTGGGTTATTCTAGTTCATTTGGTCAGACTTTGATGGTAGCGACAGTGGCACTGGGTTCAACATCGATAATCTAATTCACTCCTTCAGGTTTTGATTTGGAATTAGAATCGATCTATGACTCGAAAGTCTTGAGTTCGACCATGAGGGATTTCTTGGAGCAACATTCTTCGGTGTTGTGCCAAGGGCTTCTATGGTACTTACACCATTTTCCTGTGTCCTTCTTTGTCCTCTCATTTCCCTTCTTTTGTTGTAGCTTGGATTGGTAGTCTTGAGGGCGGCCATCTCGAATTGATCTCTTGTTGTGTGGGTTGGGGCTTCCTTTTCCCTACTTCGGATGTGATGGGTTTGCAGATCCAAAATCTCACCTTTTCCTTTTCTTCTTAAATCTCGGATTGATCTTGACATTGTATCTATAAGCCATGCCCAATGAGGCGATGTCCAGAAAATCCATTTTTGTTTGAATGTATCTATGCAAACAACTGTGGTATTTGAGCACCAGATGATGCTTAGAGTATTTTCTACCCAATTTGGTGCATAGGGTATGGAAAATATTGGTGAAATATTGTACTTTTTGGTCCCTTTCTTGACATAGGATGGTACATCTAGTGTACTGGTCCTTGTATCTTCCAAAAAGATAGTACTATTTTTTAATGACGTCTAGAAGGAATCCCATGTAGGGTCCATCACAAACATTGTAGATTCATCTAGATCCCTTTTCTCAGAGTAAGTATCCCACCAGTATTTAACATGGGGAACGACCTTGAGGAGTGAAAAAGTTATATTTTCCCTATCGGAAACATCATGGACCAAAAAATACCCATTGAGCAGATCCAACCATTTATCTACAACATTCGCATCTATCAGTCCTTCAAATAATGGAATATCAAAATTACTTTTACCTTGAAGGGGGTTGGATGACCACTTGATGAAGATGCTTCTCCTATGGGCAGTGGTCGAAGGATCTACGCGAATTTGTCCATCCTTTCGCTCCTTTCTCGTGCGATGGATTCCTTGAGCAATATTTTAATAGGATCTCCTACTCCATCATATTTCTGTTTGTCCCCCATGGGTTGTTGTCGGGCTCGAGACAATCGATCTTGCAATGGCTCAATTGTTTCGAGTTGCAACTTCTTGTACATAATTTGTCGGTGCTCCCACTTTTTCAAGTATTTTTTGGTGATCCCACTTTTTTTAAGTGCTCCCACCTATTAATTTAACCATTTAATTAGATAATTTGTGACTCCCATCGACAAGTACCTAGGACTTTATCTTGGTTCAAGTCCTAACGTCTTGTACATAATTACAAAGGTGGGAGCACCGACAAAGGAAAATAGCAATGAAGAAGAGAAACGAGATACATTGCCAACATATTTTGAAGAATATTTGAAGTTCCTTGAAGAATGGCTTGAAAAGAAACAACTTATTGAAGACTGCATGGTCATTGAAGAATAAGAAGACTTCATTACACATACAAAAATTGAGTCAATTTATGATGGAAACACAATGGATATTGGAGAAGAAAATGTTGAAATTGAACAAATTTTTATGAAGTGGAGCCTTGAAGAAATCAAATTCTATTATAAGTTAATTTTGCAACAAATTGATGATCAAAAGATCAATCGATAAGAGAAAACAACAAAAAATGGTATGTGGCAGCAATTCACATACAAACAATTTTTCGAAGAAAAAGTTGAAGAGGACAAACATGGACAATTTGAAATTTTTTTCATATTGATTACAAAATCCAACAAGAAGATTAAGCATAAGACGCTGAAACATGGAATTTTCAACAAAAGAGGAAGACTTAAATTGAAAATGCATAGAGGTTTCAGAATCTTGAAAAGGAGGAAGAGAAAAATCCACTCATACATGGAGTTGAAACAAATTTTAAGGTTTTGTTTGAATTGTCCTTTGTAATTTTTGTAAGTCTAGCTGAGACCAAGACCGACATTCATGTTATGTATTGAAATTGTATTAAATCCATTTCTCCATTAATGGGGAGTGTTGGATAATAATGGCGAAATTCTATAGTTAGAAAACTGTTAGAACATATTTCTATTGTACACAAGATTTGTGTTTCGGTGGTTTTCAGATCCACAGATTCAGGTGATTGTTAGGAGATATCCTAGCCTATATATTTGTATGAAAATTATCAAATTGAATACAGAGGGTGTCTGAGAAAAGTATCACATGCGTGAGCCCTTATGGCCTCAATGATTTCTTCACATTACTTCATTTTGTAATTGAAATTTTATCAACATGAGTAAGAGTAATACTAATAAAATGACGTAACAATATGTGATTAAACTTTTTAGATTACTCTGATACATAAAATTCCTCATCTGATAAAAAGGACAACAAGATTAATATTCAAACAGATTTGATATTCAAAGTGGGAAGTTTTCTACAAATTTTAGAAGCATGGATTGATGGGTAGTTTTAGATCATATGAAAATCAAGACTGATACATGTGTTTGCAGACATGTTATTTTATGGGAGGGAACATTTACCTGTCATCCATGTAGAGGGAATAAATTATATTATTGAATTGTCATGAGGGAAATTCGAAAGAAGTTAACAGTAATATGAGAGGCTAGCTTGAAACTTATTTATTTACAACAATAAATAGAGTCATCTACACAAAATTGCATATATTATAACTATTTAGTTGTATTCTAAAGTATTTTCACTATCTTCGTTCCCATTCAACATCACAACTCTCAAAATCATTTCTATTCCTGAATTGTTGTCATTCTGTGTGTCAATTGTTTAACTAGAGATGTTAACAAATATGGGATTCTTTCATGATTCCTTTCTGACTGGCTCTAATGGTTAAGAATATATGTTTTATTTTAAGAGGTCACAAGTTCAAATCCATAGCAGGTAGGGTATACTTCCTTAGAATTTAACAATCAAATGCTTGCATAGAGGGAGGTTTTCCTCTTTCTCACAAACAAGGGGATTTCATACAATAATTTGGTGTCTAACTTGGCCTTGACCTTAAAATTAGATTATTATTTATTACTATTATGAATAATATTTTACAAATAAAAAGTTTGTGTGATGATGATGATGATGATGATGATGATGATTAACTCCCACCAATTGGTTTATAGGACCTTAAGAAGTAAAAGATTACTTCTATTTCTTTAAAATTGTATTTCTATGCTAAAAAACCAATGAGAGAAGTGTTACAAGATCACCATAGTTCTGATGAATTAGGAGGTAGGTTGTAATGATCCCAAGACAAATTCTTTCTTGGAATAACTAACTACTACTAATTTATACAAGATTGACCAACACATGGAGATCACAATATATTCAAGATGTAGAAGCACAAGCAAAGATATGACCTTTTTATTATGAGCAATGTAAGATCAATACAATAGATGGACGATCTGGCATAAACCTCAGATGGTCGTACAAGCAATAGATATGAGCTTCTACAAAATGCTCCCGACAATACAAAATAAGCCTCCAAAGGCTGGATATACAATGAAGACTGAATCAAGTAGATCTAAGGCGTACTAATGCTCAACCTCCAAGCTGGAAAGTGTCACGTCCTGCTAGAATGTTGAAGCCCTCAATAATTCTACCATTCTACCAAAACAGTCCCATCATCCCAAGAAATATGCCAAATGATAGATCGTGCAACTGTAAGGACAACCCAGATGTCCAAATTCCCAAATCCACTCTCAAACCCCGTAGATCTGAATTCCTCCCTGAATGGTGCACCCCACTAGATGACTGAAACCCTAGATGGTTCATCCCTAATGAAGGAGGCCTCCAAATGATCTGAAACTCTCCAAGAATATATATTGAGCTATGAGAATCTCGTGGGAGAAGTTTCAGACTCAGATCTCAAGTAGATCTCCCTAGATCTGAGTTTTACTAAATCACAGGACATCCCTTATGGCTCCAAGACGTCCCAATCTGCAAAAAAATGTAGAATGATGATAACCCTCCAGAAAATCCCTCAAACTGATGGTCCTACCCCTACAAACAAAAGCCAACTATTGAAATGGCCCCAGACCCTCAGGATAAGCTGGATCGAATCTCCCTCTAGAGGATGGTGCACCCTTGCTGGAAACATAAGAACAATATAGCCTGCTACCTTCTGAAGCACTCGATGGAGATGGGTTGAGACTAGAATGGTGTAGAGGAGTCTTTCATCCCCGAGACCAAGATGCGGAACAAGTTTATTGGATATTTCACCACCGAGTTGCTCACAAGGTTTTGTACAACAAACCCCCAAACTGAATGCTCAAGAGCAATAGAAAATGCTAATCCAAAACCAGAATGAGTAATAGGTGCACCCCAACCTCTTACTTATACTTTTCCTTCTAATTCTTTGTTGAGTTAGGTTAACTCCCAGGGTTAATCTTCTATTCTTCTATTGAGTTATCTTTTACTCCTTTATCCTTTTCCTTTCTTAGGTCAACTTAAAAATATAACTTTTAACTTTTTGACTTTTCCCCCCCTCAGTGTGAGACTATGACCTAGTGGGGGTTCCCAGGCCACTGAGTCTCCTCATCACCTCTCTAAGAGGTGGGGGACAATACATAGGTATATATGGTTGTAAATATTTTTAAATTTGGATCTAATATGGGTGTATGCAGGGAAATCTAAGAGGAAGTGATTTTCATCTTCTATCCACTTAGTGACACAAAGATGGAAAATTATTTCATTCCATGGTGTTTTGGGAGTTGTCCAATGCCCAGTTTCACTATGTAGCACATGAGAGTTTGTTCTTATTTTAGCAATGTTGATTTTTTTCTTGGTACTTCTCAAAACAAAGAGGCAATTTTAATCTTTTAAATTATGGTTGACCACATTCTTGGAGTATCTTAATTTCTTTTTATCCACTAATTTTTTAGCACACCACATATTCTCCTTCAATTTATAAGTAATAATATTTGTAATATTATCAATATTAGGCATGATGACTTCTTATTCTATTCCCCATTGATTTAGCCAATATTTGACATCTTTATGTCATCCCCGCTTGAGTTGTTAGTGGTGTTAGGTAGAGATTGAAACAATTTTCAGGATCCTCTTGTCATTCATGTTGTTTATATGTTTCTTTCACTTTAGGTATCTAATCATAGTAATGATATCAAAGGGGGAAAGACTTTCTTCTATGAGAGAGGATGATACATGGTGTAACACCCTTAATTTTGAGATTATAAGTTAAAAAATTATTTTGGATATGTATCTTTCCCTAGGATTCTCTAGATATACTACAACCTCAAACTTCACATCCATATAACATAGCCGGAGTGACAAGAGCGTGAAAGTGGAGATTTTTTTTTATCCAAAAGACAAAGGTTTGTTGATTTACAATTATTTTCAATCCCATCATAAATTTTCCATATGTGTTTATCAGTTTTCCAACTCTATAGCTCCAATTGAGCTTGTGGTGCATATCGATTCCAAGATATTTAGATGAAGGCACTTCCTCCAAGATATTTTTGTCTTAAACAAAAGTATCATAGGTGATCCTTTTGGATTTAATTATCATAACCTTTGTTTTGCCAATGTTCACATTCATGCCCATGCTGTAGAAGAATTCCTCAAGGATTATTAGTTTCTTACCAAGGTCATAGAAACTCTTTTCATAAGAATAATACCATCAACATAAAGAACGAGGATAATGACTATACCAACGAGAGTGATGCCAACACATCCTGCATCCTCCAAACAATCTTCTAACTTATAAATATAAATGTCGAAAAGGGTATGGGATACAAGACAAGTTTGCTTGACTTCTATATTACAGTTAATTTCTTCCAACCAGCCCTCAGTGTTCCTAAACTTGGAAATAACTTTCTCATATAGTCTTATTGTAGCAACTCTTAACTCGAAAGAGACTTTAAGCTCTTCTAACCTATTCTACAGGTTACTCATAACAATTTCAAAATCTTCTTAAACTTGGAAATAACTTAATTCTCATATATCCTTACTGTAGTATCTCTTAACTCGAAAGAGACTTTAAGATCTTCGATCCTATTCTAGAGGTTACTTTTGGGAATAGTGTCAAAAACTTCTATAAAATCAACAAAACAACAAAGGAGATAATTTTGTCATTACGAAAATCCTTTGCAATGATCCTAAATGTAACAAGGTGTTCCACAATGGAATGGTGGGCTCTAAATCCAACTTGGCCTCTAGCTCTTTTTTCCATGGCATTCTAGCCATGTACCAAACTTTTTTTCCAAAATACTTCCCTATATCTTAGATAAAATGGGGTTAATCATAATGGTCCTATAACTAGAGGGATCACTTTTATCCTCCCCTTTAAAAATAGGTACAAGGAGGATTTGAGTCCAAGGTTTTTGGAATCCTTGTTGGAAAGATAAATTGAAGAGCTTATGTTTTATCATGATTAAAAGTCATCACGAAGAGATAA
Source organism: Picea sitchensis (assembly GCA_010110895.2). Taxonomy (NCBI): domain Eukaryota; kingdom Viridiplantae; phylum Streptophyta; class Pinopsida; order Pinales; family Pinaceae; genus Picea; species Picea sitchensis. Next base: position 107,629 of record SNQJ01S0034029.1, on the reverse strand, counting down.
ATCCTTTCAGTAGTTGCCTCCTCCCTATATTTATAAATGATTATGTATTTTGGTATCGAGGTGATTTATTGGGATAACTTATTTTATGAGTTTTTTCATTTGTTTTGTTTAAATTTCATGACTGTAAGCATGAAATTCAAACGAAAACTTTGCTCGGGTAATTATTATGAAGTTTGTGTTTTTCTCCTATTATTTTACCTAAGAGATGACAATTTGAGGGTACCTATATGTGTTACTAAGTTTAAATTTCATAAGCTCATTGATTAATTGACCTCCACATATTATGGAGAATATGATTTGATTAGTTCTATGGTTTATTGTATGATCTGATTATTCGATGTCGACAATCGCATTGCAACTTTGGGTTAAAAATTGATATATGCTCTTTTCTCTATCAGCCATATCATTTTCATTTCACTTGGTGCGGGTCTGATGAATCCACGAACACATGTCATCCTGTTGTCCTGTACATTTAATGAACCACATTCATTGTTTGAATTGGCATTTGATAGTGGTTGAGGGTTTGATATTCATTATGTGTAATGGATCATAGGTCTGTGCACCCTCTAGTTTTTCGTCTCGCTAAAGTCAATTTATCAAACATGACAGCCCCTATTTTCGTAGGCATCGGGTCATTTTGATTTTCACAGATCTCTTATTGATACTTGTTGTTTGGAAGTTGAAACCTCCCTTTCACGTTTTCTACCATGTCCAGTTGATAGTAACCATGGCCCTTGTAATTCAAATCAAACATAATGGGTGTCAAACCCTTCTTGCCCACAAAAATTCCATAGATGATTTGCAGGCTCACGGTTGGGATACTTTCATACAGAAATTCGAAGGTTACAACCTGGTGGTCACACAATCCTTTGCTCAAGCATTTGAAGAGTTTAGAGCCAAAGTTGGGGATGTGAAATTGGAGGTCATAGAGGACTCTATAGACCGGGTGACATGACTCCCACAGGAAGGAGAAAAGTTGTTCAAAAATGCTAAACTGGAAGACGTTCCATGAATCTTGTTCATGTTCTCTCGCAAATCTACCTACTTCCCTAAAGGTATTCCTATTACCCTCCTGAAACCTCGATGGAACATCCTTATTTTGGTATGGTTTGGTATTTTTATACCACATCCAACTATTGATGTTGTTCCTAGGTTTTAAACTAAACATGCCCTTTTATTTTCTCATGAACCTGTATAAGATTTAAAAATGTTATAAGAGACATAGCTTGAATCCTCTGTCAAGCCTCTTTCATCACGGGCTTATAAGGGTTCTATTGGTATCGCACTTGTCTCAAATTGGGGACACTTAGGAAAGATTCCTGAGTTGAAACAATTTTTCCCAACCCAAAAGAACAGTGAACTCACCTTTTAATGTGAACCCCAATTCTGATAATCTCATGACCCAGAGTCAATATTTTGATTCACATAATGACTCTAAAATTAATGAACTAGTTTATGATCCTATGCAAACCCCCGTGGGTAAGAAACCAAGGTTTATTTTATCACCCAGAAAATTGTTGGATCAAGTAGTGCATGTGTTGAAATAAAGGATTTCTCCTACCCCTGATATATAGTTGAATCGGGGCTTTAGTGACAAACCCATTGTCAAGAAAAGTCCTAAAAGTAAGAAACAAGAAATCTTAGATTTGAATTTTATAAATAAGAGATTTGGTCGATTAATATCTATGAGTATAAGAAATAAAAAGAAGGATCATTTGAGCTCGATCACAATGATCGAGGTCAATGATTATTGCTCAGATGAAGATATCAATGATTTTCTTTCACTAGAAGATTCAAATAATCAATGTCTCGAGAATGAAACTATTGGTCAAGCTGAGCAATATGAGTTTGTCTCTAAACTACATCTGTTTTTGAAAGGCGAAGAGGGTTTTTCTATCATTAGTCATGACTTGAAACAAACCACAGGAAGAGTCGAAGCCCCCATTCCGGAGTACGCTCAACCTCAATCTGCTATAGATCTGGTACACTGTGACAATTGTTTGGATTGGGTAGAATGCTATTACAGTGACATACCATTTTTACAAGAACAAGTAAAACATCTAGCTGCTCGGAGTTCTCTAGTTGAACGAGAAAACCAAGAGTTGAAATCATGCATAGCACAGGAAAATAAAAAACCCAAAAGATCCGGTAATATAATTATAAAAAATTCAACCAACTTCCATGCCATCATTAATTCAGAACTGTCTCATCCTTCGCTGTCTAATTTCTAAAGGGTAAAAGTGATTTTTGATTTAATTTAATTTATTCTGTTATGAATGTAAAAATAAGAAGATTTAATTTTCATTTTCTTTGCTAATATAAGACTAACTAAAGAATCTCACCATTCTCTAGCCAGTCTATTTCTGAATGTTAGTTGGCATTATTTTTTGACTATCATTTTTGTTTTGTTATCTACAGGAAAATGATGATTATGGTTCTATTTACATGGAGAAAATATCTTGGATCATGCATCGTATAGTTCTGTAGTTTCTTTCTTTTATTTTCATAAAAAAATGTTATTATGTAATAAATTTTGACAAACCAATTCCCACAGGAATGGTTTCCTGTTGTACTGTTTTTCCAAAACAATCTATTTTGGGGGGATTGCACTCTATATTGCATGATAAGAGTTTGTTAATCCAAAACTAGTTTAAATAGTGATCACTTTTAGTAGTGTGGACAACTTTTGTTGGGATACTTTATGGACATCTGATTTTGAGAACTGAAATGGAGAAGCTACTCACCATTGGCTTTAGACCTGTGTGATGCTTACCCCATTATGTTCTTTCATTGCCTCGATCTTATGAAATATTTTTATGCTTGATGCAACTTTAGTCTAGTTATCATATGGTGTTTCATATTATTAAGTATTTGGATGTTGTCTATAATTTGTTATTCCATTTTACATATGTGATATATCTACCATTTGATTATTGTCAATTTATCGTGGATATTAAATGATGGATTAAATTAATATTTTGAATTGAGTTTCTTTCATTCTAAGTTATTTATTATCATAAGATCAACATATATTTTACATTTATCGTTCTGTTGTCATATTCTCATTCCAATACATCAAAAGATTCTTTGAATTTTTTCTGGGAGTATTAGCATTGTTCTGTCACAGGTTTCTCTAATATGAAGGACAGTTAGGAGCTCGAATTAGACATGAAGATAAATTTAGTTTAATCAATTAGTTACAGGTTAGTTTACCTGTTATTTAGTTAAATCATTTATTAACGAAAATAAGGGTAGCCTGAATTAGCTTTGATTGTTTACATACTCTTATTTCAATTATGTTTGCTTAGTATTCATTAGTTTTAGAATTTTAAATATACAAAAAGAAAACAAAAAAAAAATGTATGTGCTTTCTTTATTTCTTTTATAAACACTTTTAAGAACATCCTTTTCGCAAGATATCAAGTAAATCTTGCAAGCTGTACATAGACTATTTATAACCATATGCACATATTCATGTTTTTATTTGAACACTTGCAATTAGTAATTTATACTCTTAGCATCATAGATTTTAGATTAGTTCCTTTTTCTTTTATTATTTTTGGGATTTTAGTTGGCCAATGGAGCCATTAAACCCGTCGGGTCATTTCATTCCAAACGACTTGGGTTATTTAGACAACCCCAGCCCAGATTTGACCTTCTAGTTGATAGTGTGTCACTTACACCCATCAACAAATGGCGCTAGAAGGAGGGACCTGAAATTAATTGATGGTACGTGGAGGTCATAAGACTCCCCCACACACTCGCACTCTCATTGTAATGCATACTCTCTCTAAAAAAAATGTTACACTTGAAACATCAACTACCTCAAATGGTACCCCTGATATTCCTATCGAACCAATGAAACCACTCCCTCAAGGGATTGACGTCCAAGAAATTGTCCTCCAGTCACTCATAAGAACCCATAGTACCTTATCCGGTATTAGACAGCCTGGCAGGAAACTCAACCAAACCTTTGACTTTAAAAACCTTGAAGAACAACTTCAAGGAACTGGTCTGCCTGAAAACCCTTTAGGTGATAATACTACCAATCATATTGAAGAAACTATCCTTGGTGTTGGATGATATGGTATTCCACAGTCTCCACTTGGTTCTTCTCCATCCTCTTCAACAGGATAATCTTCAGATGAAGGCACCTCTTCATCGGAATCATCTCAGCCTTCGACAACACCAACTCCCATGGAAAAATCAAAATAATCCTACCATACCTTAGCTCGATCAAGATGTCGTGTCTATACCTGGATCCCAACACCCACTACCTAAAAATATGGAGAAATGGCTACCCAAATTTGATCCAGATTCGAAGCAATCCATTGAGGATCACATGAATACATTTATGTTGGCCATTAGACTCCAGAGTGTGGAACACGAATATGTGGTGTACAAATTATTTCCTTATACTTTTGAGGGAAATGCTTCCACCTGGTATATCACTCAACAACCCCAGACCATAGCCTCTTCGGACAAGTTCGAACCTTGTTTTCTAGAAACATTTGGAGATGATAAATCTCTAGAAGTCTTGGTTATGGAACTCTCTAGCTTAAAAATGAACCCTAAAGAAAAAGTGAAGGACTTTAACCAAAGGTTTTTCACGTTAAAGAATAAAATCCTTGTAGATTCGATGTCTGCAAAAAGATTAGTTATTGCATATTATGTTAAAGCCTTGCACAATAACATAGCCATTAGCATTAAAAGGTCAAAAAAGAACATGTTGTTAGAAGCCATTAAGGAGGAAATTCAAATTAAGAAAGATATATTGAGCTTAAAAGATAATCTTGGTAGTGAATATGAAACAACTTCATCCTTAAAGAAGAAAATAGAAATTCTCATTAGGCCTCCTCAAACAAAAAATCAACAAGAAACTTTATACTTGGAGATATTCTAGAACAATTTCGAGAAATTGTCCAATCAAGTCATTGACTTGAAAATATCGGCCGATGAGGCGTCTACAAGGAAAGGAAGTTTTAAACCTCCTTTCAGAAATCCTTTCCCTCCAAATCAGCCAAACCTGACCACTGAAGGTTTAACTTTTGAAAGTTTGCAGTATGCCTTGCAGTATGTCTCCTTCAGACCAGCTTAAAACCACCTTTCATACCCCATGGGGCACTTACGCCTATAGGAAAATGTCTTTCAGGCTGATAAATGTCGCTTCCACTTTCTAGAGAGAAATGGATATTGCTTATGTGGCCTCATTAACCAGTCAGTTGTGGTCTATCTTGATGATGCCAATGTCTTCTCTAAAAGCAAGAAAGATCACTTGTCTCGTCTTCGTGTTGTCTTGGAACGATGCCGCAAGTTCGGCATATCAGTCAATCCTAAGAAATCATTATTTGCATTCGATCAAGGAAAACTTCTTAGGTTCATAATATCTAAGGATGGAATGATTATTGACCCCAAAATAACCCAATCCATTGCTAAAATTTCCCCTCCTTCCAAAAATGCCATGCAATCCTTTTTGGGTAAGATTAATTTTGTTACAAAATTTGTCCCGAGTTTCTCAGAAATGGGTAGATTTTTACAAAATATAATTAAAAATGATGTTTTATACCGATGGGGACTTCAATAAAGTTAGGATTTTGATTCAATTAGAAAATCAATAATAGATGCCCCTTCCCTGATGAGTCTCGATTTTTTTCAAGATCTCACTCTTTACACTTTTGCATCTGACAGATCCTATCTTCTTCTGCTTACACAGAAAAATGATGAAAGCAATGAAATACCCATTGCCTTCATGAGCTCTGCTTTTAAAGGAGAAGAACATAATTATGCAGCAGTAGATCAACAAACATATGATGTTTTTAAAACATTGAAACAATTCCGGTTTTACCTGCTGAAATCCAGAACCAAAGTGATTGTTCCCTACCCCACTGTAAGAAACTTGTTAGTACAAAAAGAGATGGGTGAGAAACGGGAAAATTGGATGAAATCAGTACAGGAATATGACCTTGAAATAACTCCTACCCAAATTGTTAGAGGTGCATGTGTAAACTAGTGGCTGATTCAGTTGAGGAACAACAAATTCAAATAAACAAATAAAATGTAAATCAACATGATGAAAAACATATCAGTTGTGCACAATTTACACCCAATTCATGGTATCAGAACATTAGATTATATTTAATGTGTTAACACATATATTTTCAGCCTACCTCATAGGACTCGAGAAGTAATTAAGGTTTACCCTCAGGAGCATTGTGGTGTAAATCATGTACCATTCTTCCCATGATTTCCACAGGAAGAATGAAAATGTTTGAGGTCTGAACAACTCGAACACCCTCAAAATCCAATTGAAGGATGTGTTTTCAACCCCTTGGTAAAAATTTATCACATAAAGTTATCAAGGGCCCCAGGCCACAGAAATGAGCATAAAGCGCAACACTTAGAGAAGTCTAATATGGACTCAAATCAAGGGAGCGAGTAAGTTCAGTTTTCGGTGGAGAATATTCCATTCCTTGTTCAGGTTTGCGGTCCTTAGGCGATTGGGATCATAAAGTTGCACAGAGTTTAACATTAGACAAAGATCCAAGCACCTGAAATCATATGGACCATTCAATTCACAAGGGCACATGGCACAGGATCAGTAATTTTGCGGTTTCGTGAGTCGAGAAAGTCCAGGGGCAGAGTCGTAAGGACTCGTGAAGTGAAAACTCACGAAATGATCATAGTTGTTGATTAAAGGAGGGGTTTGGACCGTAGATTTGGTCCCGAGGAACTCACAAGTTAGGGTTTTAGGAGTATGGAGGTGAGTATTCTTTCAACTTCCCAAGATGTGAAATCTTGATATGATCTAGACCGTCGATCTTATAGGGAAAGGTGGCAACCGATCTGATGATTCACAAAAGTGAATTTCAAGAGTTTTGGGAGCAATCATGGCTGTCAGGTGCATAGTAGATCCAACCGTCAATATGAGTTATTTGATTTCACAATATCGGGTATCGGGAGTTTATAGTCAAGTGATGTGAAGGCCCCCAAAACATGAAATCGCAACATGCCTAGGATTTGGGCCCATGGTCATGGCTCGAGGTCACATGTGGGAAAAATGTAGTGAAGGAGAAGTTGTCACTAGGAGCTTTGGGAGCACGAAGTAAAGAGTGTGAATTTCATGACATCTGCACCAAAATTAAAAGATTCCCATGTGAGTTAAATAACGAGACCATCATGGTTTCAAGGTGTCAAGTTGACTCAAAGGGCCGCTAGAAGTGCATCGTAGATCCCTATGTGTTAAGTCCCATCCTGATCCTGATGAAGGAAGTTAATGAAAAAAGGAGTGGTGGTTGAAACCTCGGCTTACTCCATAGATGGAAGGTATGGAAGGTCTTACTGTGGGGACTGGACTGTCAGCCTGTGGTACTCTTGTGAGGATATTTGCTTGCAAAATCCATGCTGATATAGACTCGCATTTGACAGAATATTTCCTGCATAGTTTGATAGGGCGGGTGCCGACTGGAAGCTTTGAATGCAAGGGTTTGATCATGATCTTGGTAGTTGCAACATTTTTTAGTATACATACTTAGTTTTGATATTTTTTTAGGGTCAATGGCTGAGCTAAGCTACTGTATTGTAATGTTTTAATGAAACTCTGGTTCTTTGGTTATGTAACTTGATATGAGATTTATTGTTTAATGAAATTCAACTTCTATTTCCATATTATTTGCATCTGATACTGAATTTTCATGATCAAAGGATTCTCATGGATTGTGGTCACTATGTTGTAATGGATCTTTGATTGGAGTACAGTTATAGTGTTTTCAGTTTCTCAAAACTTTGAATTTAGGAGGATCTTGTTTTTAGAGTTTTTCCTCCTTAGGTTGCTAGAAGACCTGATGTCTAGAGAATACCTTTACACCTTCTCCTTAATTTCTTCCTCCTACTCACCCTTATTAAAACTTATTGGTTGAAGTTGATCAAGAACTCATTTCCTTGTTCATGCTACCCTAGTTTTCTGAGTTTAAATGATATTCTCTCGAGTCTTCCCCATTTAACCACTTTAAATCCATTAACCGTGACATATAATTGATGGGTATTGGGATTACCTATTCCGCAATCCAGGGGTGACTTCTAGTGCTAACATTTATGGCATCATTGTCGGGGATGAATGGAATATTTTCTTTGGGTAGAACAACAAAGAACTTTTGATTCTGAAGGTGCATTAGAAATCATAACCTTTGAAGATTGTGCTTGCACCTGGAAACTCCATTGAGGAGACCCCACTGTTTCCACTGCACTATTTTAGTTGTGGCTACCTATAACGAACCTGAAGCTGACCTGGAGAAGCTTTCTCGAGAAGGATTTTAGCAGCTTCTTTCTCAGCTTGGAAATTTCCCTGGGAGGAAGACCACAATCAGATTTGTTTTTGATGGTGAAGAAAGACCAGATGCATTCATATTGCATATCATTCACCTAGCGACTCCATGTTTAAAGAATCGAACGGTAACTCCACTGGTCTGAAATGGAAAAAATCTTGGCTCAGAGGTTTGCTCCTTTTAATTTCTCCTCTGTTCCTGGTTTTCCAAATGTTGTCCTTGCTATAAATGAATGGGGTGATTATATTCTGAGATTCATAGGAAGCAAGCATGATCATGCTGGTGAACGCTTGTTTAATTTTCATATATGCATGCTTGAGCACAATTTTGTTCACAAGGATATCTTCATCAAGATGTTCATATTTTCTTTGGAGGAATATGCTCATGAATGGTGTCAATCTCTCCCTGCTGCTAGTATCCATTCTTTGAAGGATTTTCACGATGATTTTAATTTATATTACAAAGAGACTTACATGTCTCATCTTATATTAGATTACTGTTGTAAGAAGTTTTCATCCCACATCGAGCAAAGGATAGAGTATTCCTTGTGTGATGACTCTGGTGAAGGTCTGAGTGAAACAAGAAGCGCAGAGGATATTTCTGTTCATGAGACAAATGTTTTGACCAACCCTACTTATGATGAAGAAGGCCTTCCGGATTTAGAAGAAAAGGTGGTTACAGAGGAGGATTCTTCACTTTTACTTCAAGAGGTTTCCCATGATATATTTTCACCTAGGATTGAAGAGAAAAATCATGTGTATGAATAGCCAGAAGCAACACTTACTGTTGTCCCTTAAATCCATATTCTTAACAATTATATTCTTGATGGAATTATTGTTTTAGAGGTTGATCATATATATGAAGGGAAACCCATTTTTTATGAATATTCTAGTGATGATGAGCAACAAGATTATCCTACATTTGATCACTATGAAGAAACTAAGGAACATGATAAAGAGGAGGAGTTATCCATTGATATACATGAGGAGACTTCTTTCCATCAACTAGCAGATGTTATTAGAGAAGACAAAGGAGAAGAGGATCAACAACCTACATCATCCCTTCACTCACATGTKCTTACCAGTGACATCCAACCATATGTGAGCAGTTTTGAAGCAAAGTAGGCTTTCTGTTACCCATTTTCTGGGTTTCCTCGGTTATTACAAGAACCTGCAAGGGAGTACATGGAGTTGMATTTCCTCCATTTAATGAAGCCTCCTAGCTTTATCTTGACATCAAAACTAGGAGGAGGGATGAAATATGTAATCATTTGGTTGTCATGGTTGCATCATCTGTTATTGATCACTGACAAAGTCAGTGSATTTCCAGTTAGGAAGTTGCTTGACTGGCTCTGGTGGAAGTTCGCTTTCACCTAGCACTGTGTAAAAAGTCAGTTAGCTTAGGATTTCTACATAAATAAGCTCCTTCTGGAGCATGTGTGTTTTTTATCCTTTTATAAGTGGAATAGTTTACATATCGTCCTTCAACGAAATGTTTTGAGCCATACTCCATAACCCAACAACTAAGTCACTGAAACTGCAAAAGGAGTTCTTAGAGCCTCATAGGGAGGTCCTTATCCCCCATGGAACCTATATGTTAACACATATATTTGCAGCCTACCTCATAGGACTCAAGTAGTAATTAAGGTTTACCCTCAGGAGCACTGTGGTGTAAATCATGTGGCATTATGCCCATGATTTCCACAAGAAGAATGAAAATGTTTTAGGTCTGAACAACTCAAACACCCTCAAAATCTAGTTGAAGGATGTGTTTTCAACCCCTTGGTAAAAATTTATTGCATAAAGTTATCAAGGGCCGCAGGCCATAGCCATGAGCACAGAGCACAACACTTAGACAGATCTAATATGGACTCAAATCAAGAGAGCAAGTAAGCTCAATTTTCGATGGAGGAGATTCCATTTGAACTTCAGATTTGCGGTCCTCAGGCGATCGAGATCATAAATTTGCATGAAGTTTAATGTCAGGCAGAGGTCCAAGCACCCTAAATCATCTGGACCATTCAATTTAGAAGGGCACATGGCACACGATCAACAAATTTGCGGTTTCGCAAGTCAGGAAAGTCCAGGGGCAGAGTCATAAGGACTCGCGAAGTGCAAAATCATGAAATGATCGTAGCCATCGATCAAAGGAGGGATCTGGATCATAGATTTGGTCCCGAAGAACTCACAAGTTTGTGTTTTGGGAGGAGGGAGGTGAGTATCCTTTCAACTTCCCAAGACATGAAATCCCAGTATGATCTAGACCGTGGATCTTATAGGGACAGGTGGTAGCCGATATGATGATTCACGGAAGTGAATTTCAGGAGTTTTGGGAGCAATCGTGGCCATCAGATGCATAGGTGATTCAACCGTCCATCGAAGTCAGTCGATTTCAAAATATCAGGTATCGGGAGTTTGTAGTCAAGTGATGTGAAGGCCCACTAAATGTGAAATCACGATGTGCCCAAGAGTTGGTCCCAAGGTCATTACCTGAGGTTGCATGGAAGAAAAATGCAGTGAAGGAGAAGTAGGCACTAAGATCTTTGGGATCACAAAGGAAAGAGTGTGAATTTCATTAGACCTCCACTAAAAGCTGAAGATGCCCATGTGAGTTAAAGAATGAGCCCATCATGGTTTCAAGGTGTCAGGTTGACTCGAAGGGCCACTAGCAACACATGGTAGATACATGGGCGTTAAGTCCTGACCTGATCCTGATGAAGGAAGTTAATGAAAAAATGAGTGGTGGTTTAAACCTTGGCTCACTCCATAAATGGAAGGTATGGAAGGTCCGGCCATGGGGAATGGACTGTCAGCTCGTGGTACTCTTGTGAGCATATTTTCCTGCAAAACCCATGTTGATCTAAACTCGTGTCTCAGAGAAGAATGCCCACACAGTCTAACAGGGTGGGCGTCGAATGGAACCTTTGAATGAAGCGGTTCAATCACACTCTTGGTAGTTGCAACAATTTTGAGTATATATACTCAGTTTTGATATTTTTTTAGGATCGATGGTTGAGCTAAGCTCCCGTATTGTAATGTTTCAATGAAACTATGGTTCTCTGGTTATGTAACTTGATATGCGATTTCTTGTTTAATGAAAGTCAACTTCTATTTCCATCTTATTTTCATCTAACACTGAATGTTCATGATCGAAGGATTCTCATGGATTGTGTTCAGTGTGTTGTAATGGATGTTTGATTGTAGTGAAGTTATATCATTTTTTAGTTTCTCGAAACTTTGAATTCAAGAGGATCTTGTTTTCATAGTTTTTCCTCCTTAGGTTGCTGGAATACCTGATGTCCAGAGCAGACCTTTACACCTTCTCCTCAATTTCTTCCTCGTACTTACCCTTACTACAACTTACTTGCTGAAGTTGATCAAGACCTCATTTTCTTGTGCATGTTTCCCCAGTTTTCTGATAAAATGATATTCTCTCGAGTCTGCCCCATTTGACCCCTTTAAATCCATTAACGTTGACATATAACTTATGGGTACTGGAATTACCTCTGGTGCAATCCGGGGGTGAATTTTGGTGCTAACATAACGCATGGATCTACTCCCTACAATATTGATACCAAAAACATAAGAGAACTTAGGCTTAAATGTACATCTTTCCATTTAATCACTGATATATTATTTCAAAAGAACTTTGATGGTGTTTTGTTGCATTGTTTAGAAAAGGAGGAGTCTGAAAGAGTGTTGGATGAAATTCATGCCTGTAAGTCCAGTGGTCACTTTGGTGGAGATATCACTACCCACAAAGTTTTAAGGGTTGTATACTATTGGCCCACCCTATTTAAAGATGCCCATATGCTGTCCCACAAATGTGTAATCTTTCAAAAGGTTGTAGGACGAGTGAAAAGGGGGATTTTCCTTTGCAACCTGTTAATGTAGACACTCATTTTCAACAATGGGGCCTAGATATAATTGGACCAATAAATCCACCCTCTTCTCAACATCACAAGTACATCGTCGTAGAAACAGACTATTTTACAAGATGGTCTGAAGATTTACCTTTAAAAGTGGTCAACGCCAATCAGGTAGTGTCTTTTCTGAACTCCCATATCATCACTCGATTCGGGATTCCTAAATGTATGGTTTGTTATAAAACCTCTTATTTTTCGTCCCTTGATATGAATTTTTTCTCTCCGGAAAAAGGGATTAACATGAAGTTTTATGCCGACTACTACCCTTAAGGGAATGGTCTAGCTGAATCGACAAATAAGAATTTAATCAAAATTATAAAAAGGAAAGTTTCAGAAAACCAGAAGAATTGACACAATGCTATGTACAATGAACTTTCGGCTAGTAGGCTATCTCCAAAATATTTCATTGGTAATTCTCCTATCTTACTCGTTTACGGAAGAGAATCCATCCTCCCCCCACATGTCTTCCTTCCTTCTCTACAATTATCATAGAAAGTTCAAGAATAAGAGTGTCCACCTCTAGAAAACCAGATAAATGATTTATTAAAACTAAAAGAGGTGAGAAGACAAGATAAACAAAAATTGGATTAGCACCAACAAATTGTGAAGAGTTGGTTTGATGCAAATTCTTCTTCTGATAGGAATTTTGATGTTGGGGAATTGGTTCTCAAGTGGGACAAAGCGCACGAGGGCAAGAGGGAACATACCAAGCCCCAAAACATATATCTCAGACCATTTGTAATTTCTAAAAAATTGGGTCCTAGCTCTTTTCATCTACATAACTTGGAGGGAAAATTGAACACTTTCCCAGTGAATGGCCATGCTCTCAAGAGGTATTTTGCTTCATGATTTCTGATCCACCCTTTGTAAATATTTTTAATTTTCTTTTCTGTTTTTAATTTTGGTTCTTTTCATTTTTCTTGATTTTGATTTGTTTTCTAAAATTATGTCTAAATCACCATTTCATTTTTTGAAGGGAATCATTATTATCATTCATTATCAGTATTTGATAACATATCAAGCACCTGAGCAGTAAATGCTAAGCTCAAATAATCAGAAGTAAGTTTTTGTGCAATGAATGTTTCTCATTTCTCATTAAAATCATAGGAAGATGTGATTATACTTAACAAACTTCTAACGTCATCCTTGTTTTAATCAGGACAACTCAACTATGCTTCCCCATCCTAGAGAGGATTTATTAACATAAATCCAACTACCCAAATCATGATGAATGTCATCAAAACAGAAAAATAATTTGGAAATGATTAAACTTTTCATGACCAAACTGTGATATTTTTAGTATCGCCCCGCTCTCTTAAATATTGTGAAGTTCTGGAAATTATAAAAAAAAATTGGAGTTGAAATCATAGTAAAGTGTGGGAAGTGTTTGTAAAACCACTGGGACACTGAACAGGTCTGCTGGCAGCGGGTAAATGCACACATGATACCAAGGGAACTTCGTCGGGGTACTGAATAGGCTTGCTAGCAACGAAGCAATGTTTGGTTCGAGAATATCCTCATGTATGTCTTTTAATTTGATCAAGTGTGAAGATGTTTTTAGCATGAATGGATAACTCTTGGACATGATATAGGTACTAGAGTGAGTTAAATGACATCCCTGCTAGGGCTATGGACGCATGCTGGAAGAAGTGGCCCTGTCAATGGTATCAAAGTCATATGTATAAACATTGCTACACCTGTGATCTAAATAAGATAACAGGTTACATTTTCATATAGAAATACATCCAATGCTAAACCTATGTTATTTTTCGAGTTATGATTGGAACGCTTGATCTGTTGTTAACTGTTTCTAAAAATTTATTTCATCTATGCTCTTGACATAATTTTTTTGATGATGCATAGATAACTTCTTCACCCAGGGTGTTGCCATTGTTGGCAGTCACAAATTCCGTCAATTTTATCATGATTGTAAGTCATCACGAAGAGATAAAATCCTTTCTGTAGCAACCTCCTCCCTATATTTATAAATGATTCTTTCTTTTGGCGTCGAGGTGAATTATTGGGATAAATTATTTTATGAGTTTTTTCATTTTAGATTTCATTTGTTTTGTTTAAATTTCATGACTGCAAGCATGAAATTCAAACGAAAACTTCACTCAGGTAATCATTTTGAGGTCTGTGTTTTTCTCCTATTCTTTTACCTAAGAGATTAGATTTTGAGGAAACCTATATGTGTTACTAAGTTTAAATTTCATAAGATCATTGATTAATTGACTACCACATATTGTGGAGAATATGATTTGATTAGTTCTATGGTTGATTGTGTGGTATGATTATTCAATGTCCATAATCGCACTGCAAATTTGGGTTAACAATTGATATATTATCTTTTCTCTACAAGTCATATTGTTGTCATGTCACTTGGTATAGGTATGATGAATCCACAAACACGCCTCATCCTATTGTCCTATACATTTAATGACCCACATTCATTGTTTGAATTGGCATTTGATAGTGGTTGATGGTTTAATATTCATTATGTGTAATGGCTCATAGGTCTATGTGCCCTCTTGTTTTCTGTCTCCCTAAACTCAATTTATCAAACATGACAGTCCCCCATTTTCATAGGCACGGGGCCGTTTTGATTTTCATGGAACTCTCCTTGCTACTTATTGTTTGGAAGTCAAAACCTCCCTTTTTCCTTGTCTATTGTGTCCAATTGACAGTAACCATGGCCCCGGTAGTTCGAATCGAACCTAATGGTTGTCAGGCCCTTCTTTCCCATGATGATGCCATAGATGATTCACAGGCTCACGGTTGGGGTACTTTCATCCGAAAAATCGAAGGTTACAACCTGGCGGTCGCACATGCCTTTTCTCAAATGTTTCACAGGTTTAGAGACAAAGTTGGGGATGTGCAATTGGAGGTCACAAAGGACTCTATAGATTGGGCGACAAGACTCCCACAGGAAGGCGAAAAGTGGTTCAAAAATGCTAAACTGAAAGACATTCTATGGAGCTTGTTCATGGTCTCTCACAAATCTACCTGCTTCCCTAAAGGTATTCCTATTACCCTCCTAAAACCTTGATGGAATGACCTTATTTTGATTATGAAATAGTTTATAACATGCGAAGGCAGATATGGTTTTGTACTTTTATACCACATCTGACTGTTGATGTTGTTCCTAGGGTTTAAACTAAACATGACCCTTTATTTTCTCATGAGCCTGTATAAGATGTCAAAACGTTGTAAGAGATAGATCTTCAATCCTTTTCCAAGCCTCTTTCATCATGAGCTTATAATAATTTTGTTGGTATCACACCTGTCTCAAATTGGGGACACTTGGGAAATATTCCTGAGTCGAAACAATTTTTCCCAACTCGACAACACAGTGAACTCACCTTTTAATTTTAACCCCAATTATGATAATCCCATGATCGAGAGTCAAGATTTTGATTCACATAATGACTGTGAAATTAATGAACTATTTTCTGCTCCTATGAAAATCCCCCTGGGTAAGAAACCACGATGTATATTTTCGGCCAGAAAATTGTTGGAACATGTAGTGGATGTGTTGAAAGAAATAATTTCTCCTATCCCTGTTATTGAGTCGAAACAGGGATTTAGTGACAAACCCACTGTCAGCAAAATTCGTAAGAGTAAGAAACAAGAAAGCTCATATTTGAATTTTATAAACAAGAGATCTGGTCGATTAATATCTAGGATTCTAAGGAATCGAAATGAGGATCATTTGAGCTCGATCTCAATGATCAAGATCAATGATCACTTCTCATATGAAGAGATGAATGATTTTCTTACACTAGAAGATCTTGATAATTAGTGTCTCGGGAACGAAAACTGGTTAATCTGAGTAATATGACTTTGTCTCTAGACTACCTCCATTTCTAAAAGGCCAAGAGGCTTTTGCTGGCAATAGTCATGACTTGAAACAATCCACAGGAAGAGCCGAAGCCTCCATTGTGGAGTATGCTCAACCTTTGATATAGGTGGATATCGATGGACACCCACCTTTTCCAAATGGCTGAAAATAGTTTTTTGGCAATTTTGACAATTTACTATTTTTAGCAGGTTTTAACTTTCGGGGCCATATTGAGGGCCCAAATGAATGTTTTTAGAGATAGAGGTTCTCATTGATATCTAAAGGAATGATTGAGCCACCAAAATTAATATCCTCGATGATACCTTTCCAACGAGCTATCACACGCCTAAAACGGAGATCATATGCAAAATTACGACCCCGGGAAGTTGATGTACTCACTTACCCAAATGGGGCCCACATGACTTTTGGCGCTTCATCTCCTAGGGATAGGTTTTTGGCATTCCTACTTATTGTAAAAATGCCTTCAGAGCCTCATTGTAATCATCTTCTTGCGAATGTGAGTAGTCGTTACATCTCTTCTCAGAGATAAGCTGCCACCATTCTAGCAAGTCTTTCACTCTGTATTTTTACAGTCTCTGTACATTTCTTTCATTAATAGAAATCATGTATTACTGTATATCTATGTTTATGGTTGCATATCTAATACATTTATGTTATATTATTGAATATCTACAATATCTCTATGCATTTCTTTATTATATCTCCGATCTCATTTTGTGTCGAAAATCATCCGGATCAGTGGTATCAGAGCAGGCTGCTCTGAATCATTTTTTTAGTGCATTTCCCCGACGAGGTCCGATTATAGCAAGTTGGGTCTCGAGATTTTCTCTCTTGAAGACAATTTCTCTCGCACACCCAAGAAACCCTCAATGGTGGAAGAAAATAAAAACGACGGAGTAGAGGATCCTATCAATCTGTTGCTTGAGCAAGCTCTCATGTGACAGAGGGACGAAATGATGGAGAATTTTTCCCACATCCTTCAACACCTGCCGATAGCATCAGGCGCATCTTCATCAAATGGCCACTTTGGAGGCACCTCTCCTTTCAAGGTACAAGTTAATTTTTATATTCCTATATTTGAAGGACAGATAGATGCAGAAGCCCTAGAAAAATGGCTAACTCTGCTAGAAGGTTATTTCTCTATTCACAATTTTTCCGAAAAAGAAAAATCACCTTCGCACTCCTTAAAGCTCTCTCTGATGTTAAACATTGGTGGGAAACTTACTGGGAGAAAAGTTCCATATAGGAGTCTGGAATATATGGGGTCGATCCCACTTGGGATTTTTTTGTGGATGTGGTAAAAGAATAGTATTACCCTGTTGGAAACTATGAGGACCAGTACATGAGATGGACCACACTGCGGCAAGAGAGGGGCCAAGCAGTTCCAGAGTTCACCAATAATTTCCATACCTTGTGCACCAAGTTGGGTATCAAAAACTCTGAGGGACATTTGGTTCTGAAATATCGTGGGGCTCTACACAGATACATCCAGACTGAAATGGATTTTCTGGACATATCATCACTCGGTGCTTCTTATCGATATGCTATTAAAATTGAGCAGAAATTTAAGCACCAAAACAAATGGGAATTCAGGTCTGCAAATCCGCAACAGCCAAAGTATGACAAAGACGGCCGTAACAAACAGTCTCCCGAAAACCAGTCAAAGACACGGGAAAATAAGGGTCACGGGAAGACAAAGAAGGACACTGGAAAATGGTGTGATTTCCACAAAATCCCCTGGCACAACACCGATGAATGTCGCTCAAAACAATGATTGGTGGCTAAGATCAAAGACAAGGATCCGAACTTTGATTCAGAATCTGATTCTGAAAATACTGGTAAAGGACAGATCATTGACGCAGACCCCAGTGCTATTGTCGCCACTGCAGCTATTCAACCAGATGAACCAACAGATCCTGAAGAGAGGGAGCACCTTTTTCATTCATAGATGTGGGTGAAAGGGACCCCACTGCATTTTATTGTTGATAGTGGAAGCCAGAAAAACCTCATCTCTATAGAGGTCGTCAAACAGTTGGGATTGTCGACAACACCACACCGACAACCATACAACATCGGGTGGCTTCGGCAAGGACAAGATCTCTGTGTCAACAAACAGTGTCAATTGTCATACAGCATCCAACCCTTCAAGGATGAGGTATTATGTGATGTTTCCCCACTGGATGTCTGTGATGTTCTCTTGGGCCAACCATATATGTGGAGATGCCATGTTGTTTATG
>SNQJ01S0034029.1:30934-49367 GCA_010110895.2 Picea sitchensis | reverse complement strand
TGCAAGGCACATTAAATCCAATTGCATAATCATTTACACATCAAGAATAAATGACGCAAGAGTACATAAACTTTAAACAATCGTACGTCAACATAATAAGTGGTGTGAGAGTATTCTCAAGCTTATTTTTAGGGCATAGGGACATCTAACTACGTAACTAGTCATACATCAATATTAAATTCATGGTGCAAGTAAACCAATAACTTATCCATTCATCAATCATTAAATATGAATTGTGCAAGAGTAAACTATCGATTCATTTCATGGCAGAACCAAGCTATCTACTCAATCAATTGTACATCAATTTAATGGAAGAAACAATAAATTATTACACATCTCGTCATACATCGGTGTTATCCATGATACAAAAATGGTCTAATTACTTAAGTTGTCACACCTCAACATTAATCATCACGCGCAAGTAAATTTAAGTGCTTAAGTTATCACGCTTCAACATTGTATCAAACGCTAAGATAAATCTATAGTCTGGTTGCTTAAATTTATACAGGAGGACCTAAGTGATCCGAATTTCAGAGTGGAATCAACTGATAAATAGACTAGATACAATAAACATAGATATATTAATAATAACACACATATCAAGTGAAAAATATCTTCTATTGAATAATGAAATAGGTTGAAACGGTAAAACTGCAGAATTGAAACACTTGCTCGAATGGTGGTAGCTATATTTGAGAAGAGATGTGGCTGCTATGTGCATCCATTTGAGAATAATGAATTAAAATGAGATTCTAGAGGCCTTATTGATATTACTCATGAATGCCAAAACCATAGACATCCAAAAACCTAACACTAGGAGGTGAAACGTCAAAAGTCATGCGGGCCCCTATGGGTAAGTTGGTACCTCAACTTCCTATGGTTATAATTTGTGCATACAAACTCCATTTTAGGCACGTGATAGCCTGTTAGAAAGTTATTCAGGATAACTACACATTTCATGAGCCCAAAAAAACATTGTTTAGTCCTCCAAAACGGCCCTGAAAGTACAAAAGGATGTGTTGACATGAAAAAATACAAAAAAATCTAGTTGGATTAGGTGAGAGGCAACCAATATCCACCTCAAAGATATATAGGGCTTCAGACAACCCCAGAAGTATAGAAACCGCAATTACAAATAAGTAAAGAAGAACGTGTTGAGCTAAAAATGGACAAGAGGCGCCAGTTGGAATAGGTGGGTGGCCACCAATAGCCAACTGGATCAAGGGGAGGAGTTGGGTCTAATGTGCCCCTTCTGAGGAAGCTCTTGGATATGATGCCTGATTTTATCATTTTCCATCAACGAGTGACGATAGAATGGTCCATTAGGTAGAGGTGCGCTAGGGGTCAGATCAATTGGATGCTTGACTTGGTTGTGTGTTGATACCCCTGTAGGTGAGGAGAAGATGTATTTGTATCCTTCCATCATCACGTACACTTTCTTCTACTGAAAAGAGAGGCTCTGTGTAGAGGCCACGGATGTGGCGGCGACCTTCTACTTACTTTGAGCATGGATCACAAATAAGACAAACTTCCTGGTCTGTGATATGACCTTACTTCATTTCTTAGAAGCGATTAAAGAAATAACAGTAGGTAGTGCTACCTCTGGTATCCTGTAGAATTGTCTACCCAAAGTAATAATAACACTACGGGGTCTAGAATCATACACATTATGATGCTTCCATAAATATGGTTGTACTAAATGAACATCACAAACTTCAAGGGGAGAAATATCACATAGCACCTCATCTTTGAAAGGATTGATGTCGTAGGCCACATCACATTGTTGGCTGACATAGAGATCTCTTCATTGGCGAATTCATCTGATGGTGTAGGGATGCAAGTGCAGTGTCATTGGAAGGTCCAACAAGTTGACAAACTCTATTTAAATCATGTTCTTCTCACTACCGCTATCGACAATGAAATGAAGTGGATCCCCCTTTACCCACATGTGTGAGTGAAAGAGGTGTTCCCCTTCCTCTAGTTCTTATGGTTCGTTTAGATGGACTTTGGTCATAGTGAAAATGGCACTGGGTTCATCATCTATAATTCGCTTCCCTCCTTCAAGATTTGATTCAGAATCAAAATCAACCTATGACTCAGAAACCTTAGGTTCGACCATGAGGGACTACTTGGAGCAAAATTACTCGGTGTTTTGCCAAGATATTTTATGGTACTCAACCATTTTCCTGTATCATTCTTCATCTTTTCATTTCCCTTATTGTGTTACTGCTTGGACTGGTTGTCCTGAGGGCAGTCATATTGAATTGGTACCTTGTTGTGTGGGTTAGAGTTTCCTTTTCCTTTCTTAGACTGTGAGGGGTTTGCAAATCCAAAATCTCTCCTTTTCTTCTTAAATTCTGTCTCTATCTTGACAATGTATCTATAATCCGTTCCCAATCAGGCCTTTTCCAAAAAAAAATCTTCTGTTTGAATGTATCTATGCAAACAGTCATGGTATTTGAGCACCATATTATGCTCAGAGTCTTTGATACCCAATTTGGTGCGTAGGATACGGAAAATATTGGTGAAATATGGTACTATATAGTCCCTTTCTTGATGTAGGATGGTTCATCTGGTGTACTGGTCCTCATATCTTCCAAAAGGGTAGTACTATTCTTTAATGGAGTCCCCGAAAGAATCCCATGTAGGGGCCGCCACAAACATTGAAGATTCCCCTACGAACCTTTGCTCAAAGTAAGTATCCCATCAATATTTAACATGGGGAACGACCTTGAAGAGTTCAAAAGTGATCTTTTCCCTATTGGAAAAATTGTGGACCGAAAAATACCCTTCGAGAAGATTCAACCATTTATCTTCAACATCCGCATCTATCAGTCCTTAAAATAATGGAATATAAAAATTTACTTGTACCTTTAAGGGGATTGCATGGCCACTTGATGAAGATGCTTCTCATGTGGGCAATCGTCGAGGGATTTGCGCAAAGTTGTCCATCATTTCATTCCTTTTTCGTGCGAGGGATTCCTCGAGCAACATTTTAATAGGATCTCCTACTCCATCACCTTTATTTTCATCCCCCGTGGGTTTTTCTCGAGCTCGACATGAACTATCTTGAAATGGATCGATTGGTGCGAGTCCCAACTTCTTGTACCCAGATCTTGTCGGGACATGCAAGAACAAAAAAAAATGAAGATCAAACCGCTCCGATACCACTGATCCTCATTTATGAGAGGAATGAACTGATTAACATACTAAATACAATAAACATAGATATATGAAGAATAACACAGATATCCAGTGAACGATATCTTTTATTGAATAATGAAATAGGCTAAAACTATAAAACTACATAACTAAAACACTTGCTCGAATGGTGGTAGCTATCATTGAGAAGATATGTGGCTTCTACCTTCATCCATCTGAGCAAAGTGAATTACAATGAGGCTCTAGAGGCCTTTTTTATATTACTCATGAATTTCAAAACCTAATACATCCAAAAACCTAACCCTAGAAGGTGAAACACGAGATGTCATGTGGACCCCTATGGGTAAGTTGGTACCTCAACTTCCTGAGGTCATAACTTGTGCATACGACCTCCATTTTAGGTGGGTGATAGGCCTTTAGAAATGTGTTTCATATAAATACACATTCTCCCATAAAACTCTGACTTCATCTACAGTTTGACTATGCTGAGCCAAAAAAACATGGTTTATGCCTCCAAAACGACCCTGGAAATACACCAAGATGTGTTGACATGAAAACTTACAAAATAATCCAATTGGATTAGGTGAGAGGCCACCAATATCCACATGGAAGATGTGTAGGGCTTTAGACAGCCCCATAAGTGTATAACCCACAATTACAAACAAGTACAAAAGAACATATTGAACTAAAAAAAGACAAGAGGAGCCAGTTGGAATAGGTGGGTCGCCACCAATAACCAACTGGATCACTAAAATGATAGGTGAGACATAATAAAAGTATTGGGCCTATATATCAGATATGGACATTTAATAAAACATTTAAATATAGTAAAACTATACATGACAAATATTGATTACTCCATTTAGAAAACTTGAATTATAAGTCATAAAATGGGAAGGGCGCAACCACAGATACGAAAAAACACACTCCCTCTTTATGGAAACTAGCAGAGAATCTGAAGTAAAATAAATGCAGGGATAATTTAACTGAGAAAAAGGTAAACACCGCCAGTAGGAAACTCTAAATATGGTTTAAAATTTAATTCCATGCACAAATATGGTCATACTTAGAGGTAAATATTGTAGGTATATGCATGGAAAATCGCAAAGGAAAGCCAAGAAAAAATGCAGAGTGCATAATGCAAATTCATAGAGAAATACAAGAAAATTTCACTGAGTAAAATAAGGTGAAAACGTTGAGGGAAGGAGTGGTAAAAATGATGAGTAAAAGTGGTAAAAATCGTTGAGTAAAGGTGGTGAAAGTATTGAGTAAGGAGTGTTCAAGACGCTCAGTAAGGAGTGGTAAAAACGTTGAGTAAAATAAGGGTAGAATCACTGAGCATAAAGGGAAAACACAGAAGCAAAGAGTGGTAAAATCGTTGGGATAAAGTTCCCATAACATTTGTAGGGATTGCATTGCCCAACACAAAGCTCTGGAAGTAAGAAGAAAACAAATGCATGGATATTTCACCCATACAATTCCCCGAGAAGGTATGCGAATACAAAGATCTGGAAGGGAAAATGCAAGGATACAATGTAGAAGTTCGCAGAGGTTATATCCCCACAAGTTGCAGAGCATTTGTAGAGAATCACTCTGTAAAAAGAGGTAAAAATCACTAATCAATTGTTGGGATAGATAAGGCTTTAAAAAAAAATTGTGCAACCAAACCGTAGGGAAATTCAATGTGATAATTTTGTTGAGTAAAATAAGGCTAAAACATTGAGGGAAGGGAGATTCAGAGCTCCGACTCTTCCCCTAAAACACAGATAAAAAGGGGATACAAAATCGCTGGGAAGAAAACACATTTACTCCAAATAACACATGAACCATGACATGCAATAAGAATTTAAGGGTAGGAAATAAATTCTAGGGACTTCCTAGTCAAGGCAATCATTCTGTCTTGCAAAAATATTTTGCAAGAAAAGAGGAGGTATCACATCTATACAGAAAACAAAGGGGTTTACATTACTCATAAAGCTTTGCAGAAAAAAAATGACATCGCAGAGATCTTAAAGTTAATTGTAGGGGACTAAAAGAAGGACATATGCAATGCAATTTCCACCAAACATAGAGAACAAAATTTCAATGAGGTTAAAAAAAAAAAACAAATTCATAGAGGATACATTTGTAAAGAAACTTGGGAATAAGTAAATCATGAAAAACTAAATTGTTGTAAATACATCTTACTAAAATTGCATGTACCATCTATAATCTAATGACATCTCACTGGAAACAAATTTTGGAACCAATGTCCATTCAACAAAGTTTAAATCTTGTACATCATAAATATTAATACAATACAACTCTCAATAAATACTGCAGCCGATGATGAGAAGTCAAATATGTTATCTCGCACTTTCACTCTGTCCAATACCTGCTTTCTAATTATGAATACCTCATCGGTACCTCCCAACCAACGCTAGGGGTACTCTTCTTCCCCCTTACCCCCCCTGAGCCGCAAAGGGGCTATGGAAAGACACAAGCAAAGTAATCTATCCCCTAGCTATCCTCATAAGGTAGAGCTACCACACTCTCTCTCACGCTGGGTATACAAACTCTCACAAGTAAAACCAATCAGAATTTCTACAATATTCATTTGAACTAAGTCATAAAATGATCCAACTTTAACATTTTTTTTGTGATTTCTCAATTACCATATAATCCAACTTTAAAATTCCAAATACTACTTTGAACATCTAACTTACTCGTAATGAAATTGTCATTTCTAAATCACAAAATTTATCCAAATTTAACATTTTTTTTTTAATGAAACTGTGATTTTTCAAACTTTAACATAATTTTGTTCCTGAGATTGTGATTTCTCAATTCTAGCATATAATCCAATTTTAAAATACCAAATACTACTTTAAACATCTAACTTCTTGGTAACAAAATTTTGAATTCTAAACCACAAATTGATCCAACTTTAACATGTTCTATTTTGTTTATGAAATTGTGATTTCTCAATTACCATATAATCCAAGTTTAAAATACCAAATGCTACTTTAAACATCTATCGTTATATATGAAAGCCATTTGTTTACACAAAACTATGTGTTAAAAAACATTCATTTTTTTATGCAAAGCCAAGGCATTAAAAAAACATTCAATTTTTTATGCAAAGCAAAGCATTAAAAAAACATTCATTTTTTTATGCAAAGCCAAGGCATTGTGTTATTTCATTCAATTTAGATTCCATTGAAAAACAGATTTCAACACTATGGAGAATTTGAAAATTGCAATTTCTATGTAACTTGGTTTGCATTTTCATTAAACATATAAATCTAAATTATATGTTTAATCATTCTTTCTTTGTTTAACATGGAGTTGACATGTACTATATAAAAAAATATTTCAATGTCTTCCATAAATAAAATAGTTTAACGTCCACTTTAAGAAAAATATTCTATATCAACTTCACACAGAATCTAATTCAAAGTATGACACATGTTTTCTACATCTTAATATGAGGGATATGTGAAATTTATTCATTTCTTAACATGGAGTTAACATGTGGGATATAAAAACATATATTATTCACACACACACATACATAAAGAAATTGAAAAAAAAATCCTTATGGTTAAAATATTACAATGGTGTCATGCTCAATATGAGGAATATGTGTAACTCCTTCACTTCCCAAAATGGATTTGGAACATGGAAAATATTAGTTAAAGAATTCAATTGTGTGTTTCAGTGTATAAGGAAGATATGCAATTCCTTCAATTCTCAACATGGACTTGATATATATATATATATATATATAAGGAATCGATGTGGATCCATGTTATATTTGGATCTATCATGCTTTGAGAAGGATCAATTATCTATATGTGCAAACCTTTCCATTCGAAAAAAGGTTTGCAAAAGGTATTTGATACATCTTGGTTGCAATTCCTTCAATGCCCCACATGGAGTTAACACTTGACATATATATCGAATCAGTGTAGATCCATGTTATATTTGGATCTATCATGCATTGAGAAAGGTCAAATCTCTATATTAAGAAACTTTTTCATTCTAAAAAAGGTTTGCAAAAGATATTTGATACATCTTGGTTTAATTAATATGGATCTACAATAGTTTAAAATCAATCTTCTATAACTTTAGACAAGAAACTCTTTTGTATTACGAATTGACTAACTTCATGTAATGAACCCTCCGTTACTACTAGGAAAGAGAAGCACAAAAGGTAATTTTTTTTATTTTTTTTATTTAAGCGTTAGGAATTTAACATCAACACATAATCACAACAATCCCTAATCAAATACATCATACTAAAAACATTACAAGAGACACATTGTCGTAATCAATAACGTCTCAACTCACACATCAACATAATTAGTACCGACACAAAATAAACACATCATCACGTTAGATAACGACACATAATCAACAAGCATCATAAATGGCAATGCAAGATCAACTCATCACGTTCAACTAGAATAATCCATACTTTTAATCGCTCAACTCATCGCATAAAGTTAATCATAAAGATAACATAAATATAACATAAAGAACTACCCTCTCAACCTACCCTGCAAGGTTAGGACCTCCAAGACACCTAAACAATGCTCAAGCCCAAGATTCATCCAATTGATTTTGACCATTTAAGGTCTCAAGGCTGGTGACTATTTTGAGGAACAAGGAGGTGTCTACATCCCACTAACACAATCAAGTCCATAACCAACTCGCTATATCAACAACATCAATGATAATCAATAATGCAATAGTGTTCTAATAACCGATTGCACATCACATAAATTTCAAGGTGCAAGAGAATTTAATTACTAAATCAATCATACAATGACAAAAGATAAGGCGCAAAGCATTCAACTTTATTTTATTTTCAAGAAGCAAAAGAAGACATCTACTTTACTTCAAGGCGCACGATTAATCAACCATTTAATTCATCAATAATAAACATTATCTCTCGGTGCACCCATGAGTGCACAATTAACATATTTAGTTAGGAAATCTTAAAACAACATTTAATTTCAAGACGCAATATTATCTAAATAMTAAATCATTTTTACATGGACATTATTGCAAGGCACATTAAATCCAATTGCATAATCATTTACACATCAAGAATAAATGACGCAAGAGTACATAAACTTTAAACAATCGTACGTCAACATAATAAGTGGTGTGAGAGTATTCTCAAGCTTATTTTTAGGGCATAGGGACGTCTAACTACTTAACTAGTCATACATCAATATTAAATTCATGGTKCAAGTAAACCAATAACTTAGCCATTCATCAATCATTAAATATGAATTGTGCAAGAGTAAACTATCGATTCATTTCATGGCAGAACCAAGCTATCGACTCAATCAATCGTACATCAATTTAACGGAAGCAATAGTAAATTATTACACATCTTGTCATACATCGGTGTTATCCATGATGCACAAATGGTCTAATTACTTAAGTTGTCACACCTCAACATTAATCATCGCGCGCAAGTAAATTTAAGTGCTTAATTTATCACGCTTCAACATTGTATCAAACGCTAATAGAAATCTATAGTCTGGTTCCTTAAATTTATACAGGAGGACCTAAGTGATCCAAATTTCAGAGTGGAATCAACTGATAAATAGACTGGATACAATAAACACATATATATTAAGAATAGCACACATATCAAGTGAAAAATATCTTCTATTGAATAATGAAATAGGTTGAAACAGTAAAACTGCAGAATTGAAACACTTGCTTGAATGGTGGTAGCTATATTTGAGAAGAGATGTAGCTTCTATGTGCATCCATTTGAGAATAATGAATTAAAATGAGATTCTAGAGGCCTTATTGATATTACTCATGAATTCCAAAACCATAGACATCCAAAAACCTAACACTAGGAGGTGAAACGTCAAAAGTCATGCGGGCCCCTATAGGTAAGTGGGTACCTCAACTTCCTATGGTTATAAATTGTGCATACAAACTCCATTTTAGGCACGTGATAGCCTGTTAGAAAGTTATTTCGGAGAACTACACATTTCATGAGCCCAAAAAAACATTGTTTAGTCCTCCAAAACGGCCCTGGAAGTACAAAAAGATGTGTTGACATGAAAAAATACAAAAAAATCTAGTTAGATTAGGTGAGAGGCAACCAATATCCACCTCAAAGATATATAGGGCTTCAGACAACCCCAGAAGTATAGAAACCACAATTACAAATAAGTAAAGAAGAACGTGTTGAGCTAAAAATGGACAAGAGACGCCAGTTGGAATAGGTGGGTGGCCACCAATAGCCAACTGGATCAAGGGGAGGAGTTGGGTCTAATGTGCCCCTTCTGAGGAAGCTCTTGGACATGACGCCTGATTTTTTCATTTTCCATCAACGAGTGATGATAGAATGGTCCATTAGGTAGAGCTGCGCTAGGGGTCAGATCAATTGGATGCTTGACTTAGTTGTGTGTTGATACCCCTGTAAGTGAGGAGAAGATGTATTTGTATCCTTCCATGATCACGTACACTTTCTTCTACTGAAAAGAGAGGCTCTGTGTAGAGGCCACTAATGTGGCGGCGACCTTCTACTTACTTTGAGCACGGATCACAAATAAGACGAACTTCCTGGTCTGTGATATGACCTTACTTCATTTCTTAGAAGCGATTAAAGAAACAACAGTAGGTAGTGCTACCTCTGGTATCCTGTAGAATTGTCTACCCAAAGTAATAATAACACTATGGGGTCTAGAATCATACACATTATGATGCTTCCACAAATATGGTTGTCCTAAATGAACATCAAAAACTTCAAGGGGAGAAATATCACATAGTACCTCATCTTTGAAAGGATTGATGTCATAGGGCACATCACACTGTTGGCTGACATAGAGATCTCTTCATTGGCGAATTCATCCGATGGTGTTGGGATGTAGGTGCGGTGTCATTGGAAGGTCCAACAAGTTGACAACCTCTATTGAAATCATGTTCTTCTCACTACCGCTATCGACAATGAAATGAAGTGGATCCCCCTTTACCCACATGTGTGAGTGAAAGAGGTGTTCCCCTTCCTCTGGTTCTTCTGGTTCGTTTAGCTGGACTTTGGTCATAGTGACAGTGGCACTGGGTTCATCATCTATAATTCACTTCCCTCCTTCAAGATTTGATTCAGAATCAGAATCGACCTATGACTCATAAACCTTAGGTTCGACCATGAGGCACTGCTTGGAGAGAAATTATTCGGTGTTTTGCCGAGGGATTTTATGGTACTCAACCATTTTCCTGTGTCATTCTTCATCTTCTCATTTCCCTTATTGTGTTACTTCTTGGACTGGTTGTCCTGAGGGCGGTCATATTGAATTGGTACCTTGTTGTGTGGGTTGGAGTTTCCTTTTCCCTGCTTAGACTGTGAGGGGTTTGCAAATCCAAAATCTCTCCTTTTCTTCTTAAATTTTGTCTCTATCTTGACAACGTATCTATAATCTGTTCCCAATCGGGCCTTTTCCAAAAAAAATTCTTCTGTTTGAATGTATCTATGCAAACAGTCACGGTATTTGAGAAGCAGATTATGCTCAGAGTCTTTGATACCCAATTTGGTGTGTAGGGTATGGAAAATATTGGTGAAATATGGTACTATATAGTCCCTTTCTTGATGTAGGATGGTCCATCTGGTGTACTGGTCCTCATATCTTCCAACAAGGTAGTATTATTCTTTAATGGAGTCCCCGAAAGAATCCCATGTAGGGGCTACCACAAACATTGAAGATTCCCCTACGACCCTTTGCTCAGAGTAAGTATCCCATCAATATTTAACATGGGGAACGACCTTGAAGAGTTCAAAAGTGATCTTTTCCCTATTGGAAAAATTGTGGACCGAAAAATACCCTTCGAGAAGATTCAACCAGTTATCTTCAACATCTGCATCTATCACTCCTTAAAATAATGGAATATAAAAATTTAATTGTACCTTGAAGGGGGTTGCATGGCCACTTGATGAAGATGCTTCTCATGTGGGAAGTCGTCGAGGGATTTGCGTGAAGTTGTCCATCATTTCGTTCCTTTGTCATGCGAGGGATTCCTTGAGAAACATTTTAATAGGATCTCCTACTCCATCACCTTTATTTTCATCCCCCATGGGTTTTTCTCGATCTCAACATGAACTATCTTGAAATGGATCGATTGGTTCGAGTCCCAACTTCTTGTACCCAGATCTTGTCGGGACATGCAAGAACAAAAAAAAATGAAGATCAGACCACTCTGATACCACTGATCCTCATTTATGAGAGGAATGAACTGATTAACATACTAAATACAATAAACATAGATATATGAAGAATAACACAGATATCCAGTGAACAATATCTTTTATTGAATAATGAAATAGGCTAAAACTATAAAACTACATAACTAAAACACTTGCTCGAATGGTGGTAGCTATCATTGAGAAGAGATGTGGCTTCTGCCTTCATCCGTCTGATCAAAGTGAATTACAATGAGGCTCTAGAGGCCTTTTTTATATTACTCATGAATTTCAAAACCTAATACATCCAAAAACCTAACCCTAGGATATGAAACACCAGATGTCATGTGGGCCCCTATGGGTAAGTTGGTACCTCAACTTCCTGAGGTCATAACGTGTGCATACGACCTCCGTTTTAGGTGGGTGATAGGCCTTTAGAAATGTGTTTCATAGAAATACACATTCTCCCATCAAACTCTGACTTCGTCTACAGTTTGACTGTGCCGAGCCAAAAAAACATGGTTTAGGCCTCAAAAACAACCCTGGAAATACACTAAGATGTGTTGACATGAAAACTTACAAAATAATCCAATTGGATTAGGTGAGAGGCCATAAATATCCACATGGAAGATGTGTAGGGATTTAGACAGCCCCATAAGTGTATAACCCATAATTACAAACAAGTACAAAAGAACATATTGAACTAAAAAAAGACAAGAGGAGTCAGTTGGAATAGGTGGGTCGCCACCAATAACCAACTGGATCACTAAGCCCCTTTTTTTTAAATGATAGGTGAAACATAATAAAAGTATTGGGCCTATATATCAGATATGGACATTTAATAAAACATTTAAATAGAGTAAAACTATACATGACAGATATTGATTACTCCACTTAGAAAACTTGAATTATAAGTCATAAAATGGGAAGGGCGCAACCACAGATATGGAAAAGCACACTCGCTCTTTAAGGAAACTAGCAGAGAATCTGAAGTAAAATAAATGCAGGGATAATTTAACTGAGAAAAAGGTAAACACCGCTAGTAGGAAACTCTAAATATGGTTTAAAATTTAATTCCATGCACAGAGATGGTCATACTTATAGGTAAATATTGTAGGTATACAAATGGAAAATCACAAAGGAAAGCCAAGAAAAAATGCAGAGTGCACAATGAAAATTCATAGAGAAATACAAGAAAATTTCACTGAGTAAAATAAGGTGAAAACGTTGAGGGAAGGAGTGGTAAAAATGATGAGTAAAAGTGGTAAAAATCGTAGATTAAAGGTGGTAATCGCATTGAGTAAGGAGTGTTAAAGACGCTCAGTAAGGAGTGGTAAAAACGTTGAGTAAAATAAGGGTAGAATCACTGAGCATAAAGGGAAAACACAGAAGAAAAGAGTGGTAAAATCGTTGGGATAAAGTTCCCATAACATTTTTAGGGAATGCATTGCCCAACACAAAGCTCTGGAAGTAAGAAGAAAACAAATGCATGGATATTTCACCCATACAATTCGCCGAGAAGGTATGCAAATACAAAGATCTGGAAGGAAAAATGCAAGGGTACAATGTAGAAGTTCGCAGAGGTTATATCCCCACAAGTTGCAGAGCATTTGCAGAGAATCACTTTGTAAAAAGAGGTAAAAATCACTAATCAACTGTTGGGATAGATAAGGCTTTAAAAAAAAATTGTGCAACCAAACCGTAGGGAAATTCAATGTGATAATTTTGTTGAGTAAAATAAGGCTAAAACGTTGAGGGAAGGGAGGTTCAGAGCTTCGAATATTCCCCTAAAACATAGATAAAAAGGGGATACAAAATCGCTGGGAAGAAAACACATTTACTCCAAATAACACATGAACCATAGCATGCAAGAAGAATCTAAGGGTAGGAAAGAAATTCTAGGGACTTCCTAGTCAAGGCAATCATTTTGTCTTGCAAAAATATTTTGCAAGAAAAGAGGAGGTATCACATCTATATAGAAAAAAAAGGGGTTTACATTACTCATAAAGCTTTGCAGAAAAAAAAAATGACATCGCAGAGATCTTAAAGTTAATTGTAGGGGACTAAAAGAAGGACATATGCAATGTAATTTACACCAAATGTAGAGAACAAAATTTCAATGAGGTTAAAAAAAAACAAACAAATTCGTAGAGGATACATTTGTAAGGAAACTTGGGAAATAAGTAAATCATGAAAAACCAAATTGTTCTAAATACATCTTACTAAAATTGCATGTACCATCTATAATCTAATGACATCTCACAGGAAACAAATTTCAGAACCAATGTCGATTCAACAAAGTTTAAAGCTTGTACATCATAAATATTAATACAATACAATTCTCAATAAATACTGTAGCCGATGATGAGAAGTCAAATATGTTATCTCGTGCTTTCACTCTGTCCAATACTCGCTTTATAACTATGAAGACCTCACCAGTACCTCCCAACCAACGCTAGGGGTACTCTTCTTCCCCCTTACCCCCCCGAGCCACAAAGGGGCTATTGAAAAACACAAGAAAAGTAATCTAGCCCCTAGCTCTCCTCATAGGGTAGAGCTACCACACACTCTCTCACACTGGGTATACAAACTCTCACAAGTAAAACCAGTCATAATTTCTACAACACAACCTTACTCATAACCAGTCTCTCCCATTCCTTCTCTCAACCATTTGTTTTATAGAATTTCCTTAATAAACACTTGCTATTTTCACATTTAATTTTAATTAGGAATTATTACCCCCATACACTTGTCACTCGTTCCCTTAGTTGCACCAATAAATCTTTTATTTAGTTTAATTAAATGTCAAAATACCTCATCCATCCTAAAGGCGCTCTTAAAATCACTCTTGGTGGTCGCTTTATTCCCTTTGTTTCCTATTTATGACTGACACCTTTCTAAAATAGAGTTGAGTTGAAATAGGAAAGTTCTCTAGTTATACTAGAATTTAGATATCTTTCTATGCTTACCCCTTCTTGTAAGCTTTATTCCTTTCTTGTTTTAATTTCTAATTTTTTATTTATTTGCACAAGGTGTATTAAATCACTCTTTAGATTTTTATTTATTTTTATTGATTTCTTAAATGGATTTAATTCACCCCTCATTATTTAATTGATGAATTCAAATTTTTAGTCTTCTCATGAATCTTAGACTTACACTTAGTAATATTTTTATTTGCACGAGATTATACCCTTAGGGATTATTCTTAACAAATTCATTCTTTATGTAATTAATTAATCAATTAATTAATATGGCAAGTACTCAAGATTTTATAAGGTTTATCATTCGCTCAAGTTTTCTAGGCCACCTAGATTCATTGACTCATTTTTTTAAAACTGCGACGTGCCCTTCAAGATGCACTCTATTCTTCAAGGATGCCACTTACCTTTGATTCAAATTTTAATTACACGACATCACCTTCAATATGCACTACGTGCTCCAAGGGTGCCACTCTCCTTTGACTAGTATTGGTAGTTGTACAACCCCTAGAGTCAATACTTCAGCCAGGAAACATTGTGAGCGACTAAGGGCCTCTAAGGAATAAGGACCTTGCCCTATTGTGCTCCCCTTAGAATGTTCGTGAGAAATTGTCTGAGTCTTCCCTCATGGCATCGTGGATCTCTCGAACTAGCTAATCATTAACCTACAATTTGAGCCAGGCGGGAATGCTAGTAGCCTGTGATAGGGCTATTGCCACACCTCTCCCTCAGCATTTGCTTGTTGTGTGTGGCCCCTCTACTCCTTTTGTGAGTATGATTAGAAAGAAATTGTCAACCTGCATCCATCAATGAAACAATGTCAATGATCTATAAACAACATCATAATATACTTGATCATATGTCACATATGCATGAATAAAATACCCAAACCAATACAATCCACTCCCTAACTTGATCCAGAGTCCATGGAGGTCCATCTATTCCATCGACATCCTCAATCATTCAATTGTCCTACACACTCAGGGGAAAGTCGTCAATATAATTTGTCAATACATAGATATCAAATAACATAACATCATAATCCATCAACATCACCATAAGAATCATAAGCGAACATACAACCATATACTAAAATTGGATCACTTTCATGCAAGTGTCCTCAAAGAATAAGTCAATAACATGTGCTTGCAAGAGTGGGATGTTACATACACCCCCTCTTGTTTTAAACTTCATCCAAAAGTTTCACAATATAAATGCAGTAAATAAAGCATCTGACAAGTTCTAAAAGTCTGACTATCGAATAAATATGGAAACTGTTGGCGCATATAATATGTGTCCTCCTAGGTAGCTGAGTGTGGACTATAATTGTACCACTGGACCTTGACTTGATCGATTGTTTGACGTTGTAGTTTTCGAATGCGATGGTCTAGAATGTAGATTGGATGCACCATGAGTGCACTCTCGTCCGACACCTACAAGGAACTCATGTCAATCACATGGGTAGGATCACCAACATAATGTCTCAAAACATAAACATGGAAAACATCGTGCATATGCCTCAAAGAATTAGGAAAGGCTAGTCGATAGGCCAGGTGCCCCTTCCTTTCCATGACTTCGAAAGGTCCCACAAACCTAGGAGAGATTTTAGCACCCTTTCCAAACTTGATCGAGCTCTTGTGCGGTTTCACCCGCAAGAAGACTCGATCACGAACTTCATAACTATGGTTAGCATGATGCGCATAGACATAACTCTTCTGCCGATATTTCACTTCTTTAATCCTTTGTCTTATCATTTTCATTTGTTCTTCCATTCGTTGGATCACATCTAGTCCTACCAGGACCCTATCCTCAAGCCAAACCCAACTCAAAGGTGTCTTACATGTTCGCTCATAAATAAACTCGAATGGTTCCATATTAATGGTGCTTTGATAGTTCTTGTTGTACGGAAACTCTACCAGTGGAAAGAATTATTCCCACCACTTTTGTTGGTCCATCATGTACATATGAAACATATATTCCAAGATTTGGTTCATTCATTCTATCTGCTCGTCTGTATCCGGGTGATACATGGTAGTAAAGTTAAGTTGGGTGAATCCCAAGGTCAATTGGAAACTAGTCCAAAATCATCTTGTAAACACCGATCCTCGATCGGATATGATCCTCTTAGGCATGCCATGCAATATCACAATCTTGCTGATAAAAATTCTAGCTATGTCTGGCACCTGATACGTTGTACGTAGAGGGATAAAATGTACACTCTACATCAGAGTGTCTACTACCATGAAAATCGAGTCATGCCTCCTTGTCGTCAGCGACAATCCAACAATAAAGTCCATCAAAATGACCTCCCATTTTGATTATGGAATAGCGTGTGGCTATAGCAATCATGTCAGATGTCTATGTTTAGAATTCACTTGCTGACATTCCAGACACCTCACCACGTAGTTAACTATGTCCGCCTTCATTCCTTTCTAGAAAAATAAGGGCTTAAGGTATTCCCTCATCTTCGTGACTCCTAGATGAGCCATGTACACTACTCTATGAGCTTCGTTTAAGATCAAACTTATCAACTTGTTGTTAGGCGGTACGTAAATCTAGTTATTATACCTCATCAATTCGTCATTGTCCAAAGTATATCGTTCAAACCTAGGTACCAACATGGTGTCTCATCCGATATTTTCCTTAACACCTTTATACTAGTCATTGTCGCACTGTATAGTTAGAATCTTTTCTCGAAGATTCATCTGAACAGGTATCACCAAAAATATGCTTGGTCTCCAACTCAACGCATCTACCACTCTATTCACTATTCCTTTTATGTAGATAATCTCAAAATCGTACTGGCTAAGTAGTTCTGACCAATGTGTTTGTCACGTGTTCAAGTCATTTTGCATAAAAATGTGTTGCATACCACAGTGGTGTGTTTTTAGTCCGAATTTTCAGCCAATCAAGTAGTGTCTCCAAACTATCAGGGAATAAACAATGGCCAATAACTCCAAATCATGTGTTGCGTGGTTCTCTTCATGCTTTCTTAATTTTCTTGAGATGTAAGTGATCATTCGACCATGTTGCATCAAGAATCCTCCTAAGCCTTCATTGGATTCATCTGTGCATAGCAATAAATCCTCGTCCATGTCAGGGAATTTTAATTTTAACACTGTCATCAACAACTCCTTGAGCCTTCAAAATTCTTCCACTCATTTCTCGGTCAAAATAGATGAAAGGTTCTACTCAACAGAGCCTTATAAAACAAGAAAAAGATTTATTTTAAAGAAATTCTATCCTAACATTTTTAATACTTCATAACCAACATATATAAAAATTATTGAACTGATCATAATAAGCTTATGAACAACCACATAACATTACATATTCCTTAAATTCATAAAACAAATACATAAATTAAAATACCTTCGTTTGATGCTAAACTCTCGCTTGTCTGGTTGTCCTGCCTCCTGCCTTGCCCAACTTGTTGCTTGATCAAACCCTCTGCCCAAACTGACTAACCACCCAACCAGCTAGGAGTAGCCTGTCTGACTCCCTAGCTCTAGGATACAAATCCTGGCCCTCCTGCCCAAAACCCCCAGCAACACGGTGTCCCCTGCGATGGTTCACCAAAACTCCAGAACCCAGCAACAAAACCAGAACGACAGTCTTCTCCTCTTCAAATAATAATTTATTTCCCCTATTCTCTTAATAATCCCCTCCCGTAGGACTCTTCCCCCGTCATACATAAAGTCTTTAATTAAATAAATTAAAATTATTAAGCCCCTTTAATTCATTACTCAAATATTTAATGATTCAATTAATTAATTAGTTAATCATCGACAGATATGAACAATTAATTAATTAATTAATATTATTAAGAAAGAATTATTGTTTAACTAAACATATTAGGATAGTCAGATTATCTAATTAATTATAATTAATAATCCCTATGCATCTATTTAACCAAGGTTGTTACATACACCGTTCCTTTAGGAAACTTCATCTCGAAGTTAAGGTATCCCATGATACAAAGGAAAAGAAACATGGTTCACACATTCATGACAATTAACCGACACTATTAGTAAGTAAGCCAAGAAAACTCATACATACTAGTGTACATGTACAAGAATGCATGTGTAGCTAGTACATA
>SNQJ01S0034029.1:7497-27308 GCA_010110895.2 Picea sitchensis | reverse complement strand
GTAAATGGGCAGAGTTTCTTTGCTATATTTTTCCTTCTCCAAATGGAACCCCTACCCCTTATTTTATAGGCTAGAAGGAGCTAGGTATTTGGACGAACCCTCAGCCATGCATGGCCAGGAGTTTCAGTTAACTCACGCATAGATTTTTGTTCCATCAACAACTTTCCTTTTTTCATTCTTTTGTCGGTCCACGTGAGTTGTTTTGGGTCAGCTAGCGTGGACACATGTGCAATAATGGATTAGGGCGTGTGGGCCTTTATTCAAGAGGATTTTCAAAGAGTTGTTCAGCAGTGTTTTGGAAAAGAAGGGATGTGAGTTGGCCTGATGCTAGGTAAGCATGTGTGTTGCAATTTAGGGTTATAACACTCATGGCACCTATAGGCATATGTTAACTTAAAACATATTATTATCGACTATTTGTGTAGTTCTCAGGATGTGAATTCTCGATGCTTGTGGTCAATGTTTCATGACTTGAACTCGGGCCAGTCATTGGGCTCACAATTTGTTTTTATATTATTTTTTTTTGTTTTGCCCAACAATATTTAATGGTTGGGTATTATGTTGCAGGTTGCAGGTCGCGTGAGCTTGGTTTGAGCATAGACTTAGGTGTTGGTTTATGTGTAACTATCATGTGTTGTCGATGCATGTGAGTTGGTGCTAGTTCTGAATGCGTAGTGCTCTCACAGGCTCGTCCTCCCTGTGAATCGGTTTGGATCTTGTGTGTTTTTTTTGTTTTGGTTTATAATTTTTTTTTTTTTGTAGAGTGCATGCATTATTGAGACGTTTCAAGCACAGCATAGACTCTTCCTTGGTGTCTTTCCGCTTGGGCATTTGGTCTCAGCTTGACTGTGGAATGGTCGCGTGATCTTGGTTTAGCGTTAGGCACTTGTGCAGTTGGGGCGTTGGCTTTGTGTTAACCCACGTTGTGTTGTGGTCG
This sequence comes from Picea sitchensis, assembly GCA_010110895.2. NCBI lineage: Eukaryota > Viridiplantae > Streptophyta > Pinopsida > Pinales > Pinaceae > Picea > Picea sitchensis. The sequence goes on along the minus strand of SNQJ01S0034029.1, from coordinate 26,371 downwards.
GTGCTTGACACTGTGGATGCGTAGTGCACGAGAATTTTCTCCTTGTGGGATCTCTCCTTGACTCATTGTGAATGGGCTTTGCCTTGTGACTTAACTCTCATTGTTTGTTGTGTCTTTTTGGCTCTTAACTCTCGATGCTTTTTACACTCCACTTCTTTTGGATTCAATCTGGTCGGAAGTCACCCTGAACCAACCTTGCCTCAGTCGGGCTCCAGACTACATCTCAACTGAGAACCGTTTCCCTTCCAATCCATTTGGTTTCATTTTCTAGTCCCACACTCAAATTTTTATCATGACATGGAATCAGACTGTGTGGTTTTAGCTGGGGTTTCATGGAGGCCTAATAGATGTAATGTGCACTATTTGTCTATCTAGTTTTGTTCCAATCAAGAAAGGATTAAGAAATCTTTTCTTATTTTATTTTGGTTCCAAACAGAGTCAAAATTTGGAGGTTGTGGTTTATTTTTGCTGACTTATTAGTGCTCTCTATCAATTTTGCTTCAACCTATAACTCCAGATGTTGTGCAAAACAATAGTATGAAAGAAAAACAAAATTCGAATGAGGCGATGGTGGAGGTCTTAGTCATTTGATTTGTAGATGTTACTTTTCTTAGATGCAATACCATATTATTTATTTATTTGTTTTCTCATACTGAAACCCTCCATTTTCATCCAGAGTGGGATCGAGACCCCTGGAGCTTGTTGCTTCATAAATTCTCAGGTAGAAAGGGTACCACTGAACATCAAACTTGTGCTAGCCGTGGTAAACCTCCACTAACTTATTATTGCTATAACATAGCCTAACCGACTAAGTCATTTCCACATTTTCCGGATGTTCCCACAAATATATCTAGTTTAGATTGTCTTTTAGGGTTTTAGTTTTATGTGATTTCACAATCTTATTTTAATGAACTTTTTCTTATGGATTTTGTTATTACAACCCATTTTAATGATTATATAGGCTTGCTTTATTCTATTTGCCTTGTTTGCCTGCGGCTCCTCCCATCTCTTTCCTTGACTCCTTGTGTAATGATGTTGCTCCATAACTTTATCTCGACACTTGGTGCTTTGATGACTTGTAAAGATGAATTGGAGATTTCTTTAAAGGCCAACGTATAATTTTTTTTTTTTAAACTTCTTTTCATACCAAAGTTAATAAAACTTACCTCAAGTCCGACATATCTATTATTATATGTTTACTAGAAATGTTTATTACTTAATCCTGGTAGAATTAACACAAACACACACACACACACACACACACACACATATATATATATATATTGGTTTTTAATTATTTGTTTGTTTATTTGATCTGGTGTTAAAATTCATTTAACACTCGCAATATGTATAATATTACACTATTTTCATTTTTAAAGGGCATATTGTTTATTTATATATATCTACATATATAATAAAAATTTGTGTGCTTGTCTTGCAGGTTAGGTGGAGGTGGAGGTGGAGCTTGGACCAGGTTTATCTAATTAAGGGTTTCAGGGCCCCTGGACTGCTAGATTTATCTAACTTCTGGGTGGGTACAGTTCCATTCTTAAGTTGGGTAGGTGGGTAGGTAGGCCCTTAAGGCTCTAGTGCTTCAAACTGAAGCTCTGATACCATGTGTAAGGTTCTKCTCAACAAATCCTTATAAAACAAGAAAAATATTTATTTTAAAGAAATGCTATGCTAACATTTTTAATACTTCATAACCAACATATATAAAAATTATTGAACTGATCATAATAATCTTACAAACAAACACATAACACTACATATTCCTTAAATTCATAAAGCAAATACATAAATTAAAATACCTTCGTCTGATGCTAAACTCCCGCTTGTCTAGTTGTCCTCCCTCCTGCCTTGCCCAACTTGTTGCTTGACCAAACCCTGCCCAAACCGACTAACCATCCATCCAGTTAGGAGTAGCCTGTCCAGCTCCCTAGCTCCAGGATACGAATCCTAGCCCCCATGCCCAAAACCCCAGCAACCCGGTGCCCCCTGCGATGGTTCACCAAAACTCCAGAACCCAACAACAAAACCAAAAAATCCAAAACTAGAACTACAGTCTTCTCCTCTTCCAATAATTCTTTCTTCCCCCTATTCTCCTAATAATCCCCTCCCATGGGACTCTTCCCCCATCATACATAAAGTATTTAATTAAATAAATTAAAATTATTAAGCCCCTTTAATTCATTACTCAAATATTTAATGAGTCAATTAATTAATTAATTAATTAATCATCGACATATATGAACAATTAATTAATAATTAATTAATATTATTAAGAAATAATTATTGTTTAACTAAACATATTAGGATAGTCAGATTATCTAATTAATTATAATTAATAATCCCTATGCATCTATTTAACCAGGGTTGTTACAATAAACTTCTTGTTTTTCTTTTGCAATTCTGTGATCGGATTTTCTATCTTTGAAAAACCTTTGACGAATCGTCAGTAATATCCCATTAGACCCATCAAGCTACATACTTCATATACGTTCGTCGGTGCAGGCTATTCCATAATAGAATTTACCTTCGTTGGATCCACAGTGATGGCTTCACCGGAAATAACATGCCCTAAGTAATTAATCCTCGATTGATAAAAGGAGCATTTCGACAGTTTCACATATAATTTGTTCTCTCGTAAAAACTGTAATACCAAGTGTAAATGTTCATCATGTTCTTTCATTGTTTGAGAATATATAAATATGTCTGCAATGAACACTTGAACAAATTCTCCAAGTATTCACGGAACATCGCATTCATCAAGCTCATGAATACCCATGTGGTGTTTGTTAGTCCAAATGATAAAACCTTAAACTCGTAATGCCCAGACCTCGTCTTGAATGGATTCTTAGGAATTTCTTCCTCCTTGATCCGTAACTGGTGATATCCTAATCTCAAATCGATCCTTGAAAACATAGTCACACCCTTCATTTGGTCAAACAAATCGTCTATTCTTGGCAAAAGATACGGGTTCTTGATCATTGCCTTGTTAAATTGATGGTAGTCAATACATAGTATCCATGACCCATCCTTATTCCGTATGAAAATAACAGGCACACCCCAAGGTGACACACTTGGATGTATAATTCCCAAGTCCAACAACTCTTTCAGTTTCATTTTAAACTCTTGTAACTCAGGGGTTGACATCCGATAAGGCATTGTTGCTATCGATTCATTTCTAGGTTTTAAGTCGATGGTAAATTCCATCTCTATTTTGGGCAACAAACCTGGTAACTCCTCCGGGAACACATCCACAAACTCTCGTACTACCAAAAGGTTTTCTAGTCCTTTTTTCACACCCTTGTTGTTCAACACTAAGATTGCATATAGATTGCATCCCTTGCACATTCTCTTTTGTAGTTGTAGGGAAGAGAAGAACCTTAGGGAAACTACCTAGTTTCTTCCTACAATCACTCTTCTCTATCCCCCATCATCAGTCAAACTCAATTGTTTCATCCTACATTTGAGTATCRCATCATGAGATTCCAACCAGTAAATACCGATCACGATGTCATAAGATCCTAATATCGTGTTGTATWGGTTGGMCTTCATTACAAAATATCTTTGGTTGAGGCAACAGTCTGTGACCTTTCCTCCAACCTTCTTCTTGKCTCCTGAATCCATTTCCACATAGCTAAACCCATCATGTTTGACTAGTTTTACCTTAATTCATTTTAGCATTGCACCAAAAATAAAGTTCTATGTAGGACTGGGATATATCAAAATACTAAAGGTTTGGTCARCGATGGTACCTGACGTCTCGAGCACAATAGACTGGTGCTCGGCCTAGAGGTTATTCACCATTGCATGAATCTGGTGGGCCTTGCCCAAATCTCCTACTGTACTGTGTCCGACTGACCCATTTTGTCTAGCCCTCTCAATCAGATAGTCACGCAGTTAATGTGGCTTTGCACATGTCCAACATCTGGTCTTTGGTTGAGTACTCCTAGTCCCCAAAGTATAAGTTGCGGGTGCACCTTCCTAATACCCTCGTATATTCTACTAAACAAGACTAAATTGGTATTGTTGCGGATGACGTTGTTGCTGGTGTTGTAGTCCTCTGTAGGGAGCTCCCTATTGAGGAGCCAGTCATAGGGTTTTTGTGAATGTGGATCCTCTTGGAGTACCTCAAAACCATGAGGAATGTCTAGCTGGTGTCTAATGTGGCTGCGCACTAGATGTCGTCTGACCCATCGGTCTCGCAGGATTCCTTCCCTAACTCTCATTGATAAATTCTTCCTCAACTATGAGGGCCATCTGGAATGCATCGTGAAATGTCTGAGGCATTAGGATCCTCACCTTCACACAAATTCTAACGTTAAGGATGAACAAAATCTTGTTTACCTTGAGCTTCTTGATGTTCAGATGTGGAGCATACCTAAGAAGCTGCATGAAACGAGCCTCATACTCGGGCACCATATGACCACATTTTTGTAAGGATTTGAACTCATTGATTTGGCGTTCAATGAACTCCTCTGACAAATACCTCTCCCGAAACCGCTCCTCGAATAGTTTCCATCACTCTTCTTCAACAACCATTTTTTTTTCTGGCAAGAGCATCTTCCACCATAGATTATCTCTCCCCCTAAGTTGAAATACATCCATGTAGACTTTCATGTTGGAGGTATAGTCATGAAGTGTGAAGCACATCGCCATGTTATCCAACCATGCCTCAACAATTGCATCGTTTGTGGCACCCAAGAACTCAGGAAACTTGACATTCTCGAGTTCTCTATGAATGCTACCAGTAACGGTTGGGGCACATTGTGGACCCTCAGGGGGTACAAGCACCCTGGAATCGTCTCTAACCAAATGGTTAATCAAGGCCTCATACATCCTCTAAAAGTACCTCATCAACCCAACCACATCCCCCACATAAATATGGTCTTTTCCAATGACTTGTTCTTCTCCTTGGCGGTTATACCCCTCTGGCATGGATGCTACTGGAGACGTCACACCTCCTCTACTAGAACCATGTCATCTGCCTCTGTGACATCCTCTAACCATCATTACATGCATGGACACAATTCAATTTCATTAGCGATAAATTAATAATCAAGTGTTTAGTAGAGTGGAAGGCGTAATGATCCCAAAGTTGCAGGATTGAACCTCACTCTGATACCATATGTAATGACCCCTTCATTACAACTAGGAAAGTGAAGCAGAAAAGGCAATTTTTTAATTTTATTTAAGCATTAGGAATTCAACATCAAGGCATAATCACAACAATGCCTAATCAAGGACATCATAATAAAAACATTACAAGAGATACATCATCGTAATCAATAACATTGCAACCCACACATCAACATAATTAGTAAGTAAAAAATTAAACACATCATCACATTAGATAACAACACATAATAACTAAGCATCATAAATGGAAATGAAATATCAACTCCTCACGCTCAAATGGAATAATCTATACTTTTAATCGCTCAACTCATCTCATAAATTTAATCATAAAGGTAACATAAATATAGCCTAATGATAACATAAAGATAACATAAAGAACTACCTGTCGAACCTACCCTACAAGGTTAGGACTTTGAGGACACATAAGCAACGCTCAAGCCCATGATTCATCTCATTGATTTTGACCATTTAAGGTTTCAGGGCTGGCGATTGTTCTGAGGAACAAGGAAGTGTCTGCATCCTACTAACACAATCAAGTCCAAAACCAACTAGCTATATCAACAACATTAACGATAATCAACAACACAATAGTGTTCTAATAACTGATCACACATCACATAAATTCCAAGGCGCAAGAGAATTTAATTACTAAATCAATCACACAATGACATAATATAAGGCACAAAGCATTCAACTTTATTTTACTTTCAATGTGCAAAAGAAGACATCTACTTTACTTCAAGGTGTGTGATTAATCAACAATTTAATTCATCAATAATCAACATTATCTCTGGGTCCGCGCATGATCCAAATTTTGAATTAAACATAGACCAACACCATTTAATGTGCGTAATTAATCTATTTAGTTAGGAAATCATACAACAACATTTAATTTCAAGACGCAAGATTATCTAATTACTAGATCTTTTTTACGTCGACATTATTGCAAGGCGCATCAAATCCAATTACTTAATCATTTACACATCAAGAATAAATTATGCAAGAGTACATAAACTTTAAAGAATCATACTTCAACATAATAAGTGGTACGGGACTATTCTCAAGCTTATTTTCAGGGTGCAAAGACGTCTAACTACTGAACTAGTCATACATCAATATTAAATTGATGGAGCAAGTAAACAAATAACTCAACCATTCATGAATCATTAAATATGCATTGTGCAAGATTAAACTATCAATTCATTTCATGGCACAACCAAGCTATCTACTCAATCAATCGTACATCAATTTAATGGAAGAAAGAGTATATTATTACACATATCATCATAAATCAGTGTTATCCATGGCACATTAATGGTATGATTACTTAAGTGGTCACACCACAACATTAATCAAGGCACGTAAGCAAATTTAAATGCTTAATTTATAAAGCTTCAACATTATATCAAGCGCCAAGAGAAATATATAGTCGGGTTCCTTAAATTTATTCACGAGGACCTAAGCCCCTTTTTTTTAAATGGCAAGTGAGACATAACAAAATTATTGGGCCTATATATTAGATATTGACATTTAATAAAACATTTAAATAAACATTAAATAAAACACATAAATATAGTAAAACTATACATGTGAGATATCAATTACTCCACTTAGCAAATGAAAATTATAAGGCATAAAAAGGGGAAGGGCGTAACCACAAATAAGGAAAAACACAATCCCTCTTTAAGGAAACTAGTAGAGAATTTGAAGTAAATTAAACAGAGGAATAATTTAGCTGAGATGGAAGGTAAACACCTTCAGTAGGAAACTCTAAATCTGGGTGAAAATTTAATGCCATGCATAAAGATACTATTGCATTATGTTTTCATTGATTTCAAAGATTTGATGTCTTTGTCATAGTATCATCGATGTATTGATTGATGGCCTATGTTTTCATTAGATGTAATTGATGTCAAATATGTCAAGTGGTATCATAGTGATGTATTGTCATGGGTTCATGTATAGATGGGATGACGTAAAGGTTTGTCATTGTTGATTTGTCATGGTTGATAGGAATAACGAAATGAATAAAATCCAAAGTGGTCCCTTATGGTGAAATCCCTCACGGGAAGACACTCTTAGATAAAGTTCTCAAAGTGGTCCCCTTCTGGTCAAATCCCTCACGGAAAGTTGCTTTGTGAAGTCCAAATGGTTAGGTATCCCAACAGTGTGGTTAGGGAACCCAAGTTTGATTAAATAATAATGTAATGAATATCAGTGAATTTGCAGGAGAAACTATTCCATATGGATAGTATATGCCATGCCATCTCTGGTGATACGTGGAATATCACATAACTCCTCACAGTTAGAGAGTTATGGCCATGTGAAGTTGAATAACCCTCATGAGTTATATAGAATATTATAGAAGGTCAAATAAGTCAAATTATTCTAGAATCCCCTAGAAGAAGTTGACCAATCAATGTGGTTAGTCATGGGTTAAGTGGTTGCAACAAAAAATCAATTAAAAATAAATTAGTTGCAACTAGAATTGGAGAGTTTACTATTTGTGTACAAATTAGTTAAGTGGACAAAGTGGCTAAGTGGACAAAGTTTGTTAAGTGGATAAAGTCGGTAAGTGGACAAAGCTGGCTATAAAGTTGGCTAAGTGGACAAAGTGGCTAAGTGGAAAAAGTGGCTAAGTGAAAAAGTGGTTAAGTGGACAAAGTGGTTAAGTTGAAAAAGTTGGTTAAGTGGACAAAGTGGCTAAGTGGACAAAGTGGTTAAGTAGATACTTCTAGAGGAAACTACTTTGAGAGTATAAAGAAGAGAGCAAGGGTCTCTCATTAGTATCCATTTTTTGAGAATATTGAGTATATACAAGTGACTGAGGTAACCAAAGGATATCCAAGGAGAATTTCATAGGGAAGGTGAAGTAAGTAAGGCCAAAATTCGAGGATAAATTATTTTGATGATGCTTTCTAAGGTATGTTATTTACAGGTCATGTCACAATTTTCGCAATAACGTTTTTTCTACAATGATTTAGACATTGAAATATGGAGGTTGTTGAGAAAACATATCCAAGTAACTATGATAAACATTTCATCTTGTGGGTCATTGAACTTTGTGAGTTACACTCTGTGAATAATAGGGTTTTTGGCTAGTCTTGAAACTAGTCTAGAATGTGTGTTTCAGGTAAAAATGTCACAAATTCTTTATACTAGATCCAAATTAAGTAAGACAAAATGTATGGGTTATAGTACAATATTTAGTATGTTCTGTACCATTTTAAGATCCATACATCAAATATTTTATGTGGGGCATGTAGTACAAACGATCTCTCTAGAATAGGACAAAATTCATGGGGTTCTACCATATTTGCTAGAACTTATATTCTGGGAAGTTTCGGACCCTGAAATTTGGAGGAGATGGAAAAAATATATTAGAGTATATATAATTAAAATTTCAGCCATTGAATCACAATATTTTCAGAGATATTATCTATGGAAGTTAGGGTTCCTGAATAATCCTAAAAATATGTTTCAAACAAGTCAACTTGGTATTTTTGCTATAAATTCTTTTATGTGGGTTTGTAGACTGTGAAATTTGCGGAGATATGACAATACATGTAGGAGTACCTCATATAGAAATTTTAGAATCAGAAACATAAAATTGAGCTTGTTGTGAATCTTACAAGTTGAGGTAACTTGTTGATTGCATGGCATCGTGAATGAAGGGAGGTTGATGAAGTGTTTGGTTGATTTTATGGGAAGTTTCTTGTGATGAGAATTTATTGTAGATCTATGATTATGAGCTGGAGAATATTCTATAACTGGTTGACTTGTATTTGTGTTGGTTGTACTACTAGATCAATTCTAGTTGGATAGATTGCATTCTATCGACAAGGAGAGTCTTGCAGCAACCCAAGTCTTACTTGAGAGTTGGTTCTCTCTTGAGAGTTGGTGTTGTCCTTGGAGTTGGTGATCCTTACTTCAGTTGGTGTTGATAAGACCCCCATGATTGTAGTCACATGTAAAACATAATACAAAATCTTACACATACATATTAGGTCTCTTGTGTTCATTGTTCTTATGGATTGATTGCTATTTATTATTGATGGATGTCATTGGTGAATGGTTACATGAAATATTACAATGATGATGTGTAATATTATGTTTTGAAATGGTCTCTAACTTGAAGTGAGAAGAAGTTGTAAAATCCCACACACTAATTCACCCCCCTCTCGTGGTGTGGCTAGTGTGTCCAACAAATAATTCAGGGATTAACACACCAGGATAGAACTCGACGTTTGGGAGAAATTGATATCCATACGCAGAGGTAAATCTCAGATTTATATGCCTGGAAAATCACTGAGGAAATCCAATTAAAAATGTACAGTTCACCATGCAAATTCGTAGAGAAATACAATCAAATTTCACTTAGTAAAGTAAGGTGAAAATGCTAAGGGAAGGAGTGGTAAAAAATATGAGTAAAAGTGGTAAACATCGTTGAGTAAAGGTGGTAAAAATGTTGAGTAGGGAGTGGTAAATACGTTGAGTAAGGAGTGGTAAAAATCATTGATTAAAATAAGGGAAGAATTGATGAGCATCTAGAGAAAACACATAGGCAAAGAGTAGTAAAATCATTGGGATAAAGTTCCCATAAAATGCGTAGGGAATGCATTTCCCAACACAAAGATCTGGAAGGAAGAAGAAAAAAAACGCAGGGATATTGCACCCATATAATTCAGAGAGAAGGCATGCAAAAACAGATATCTAGAAGGAAAAATGCAAGGATACAACACAAAAGTTTGCAGAGGTTATATCCCCAAAAATCACAGAGAATTTGCAGTCTTTGTGTAAAAAGAGGTAAAAATCATTGAGCAATTGTAGAGATAGATAAGGGCTTAAAATTGTTGTGTGCAACCAAACCATAAGGAAATTCGATGGGATAAGTTTGTTGAGTAAAATAAGGTGAAAACGCTGAGGGAAGTGAGGTTCAAAGCTCCAACTCTTCCACTAAAACACAGATAAAAAGGGGATACAAAATCACTGGCAAGAAAACATAGTTACTCCAAATAACACATGAACTTTGTGGCATGTAATAATAATTTAAGGGTAGCAAAGAAATTCTAGGGGATTCCTTGTCGAGGAAATCATTTTCTCTTCCAAAAATATTTTTCAAACAAAAAGGAAGCCCCGCATCTATACAAAAAACTTAGGGGTTTACATTAATCATAAATATTCACAAAAAAAAACAAAAAAAACATGCCATCAGAGAGACCTTAAAGGAAATCGCATGGGTTTAAAAGAAGGAAAGATGCAGTGAGATTTTCACCAAATGCAAAGAACAAAATTTCATTGAGGTTAAAAGACACAAACAAATTCACAGAGGATACATCTGTAAGGAAATGTTGGGAATAAGTACATCATACCGAACCAAATTGTTCTAAATACATCTTACTAAAATTTCATTTGCCATCTATAATATAATTACATATCACATAAAAATAATTGTCGAAACCAATGTCCATTCAACGAAGTTTAAATATTGTACATCATAAGTCTTAATACAATGCAATTCTCAATATAATTTTAGTAAATAGAATATAATTTTACAATTGGAAAATGCAATAAGATAAATCTTACTATGGGGGAATATGTAATGAATAGTCCAATGATTGATATACCCATGGGTGGTGTAGATGTTGTACTAGGAATCCAATGGTTACAATCATAGGAACAATGGATTTTAATTTTCAAGAACTTTTCATGAAATTTTCATTGGAAGGAAAAGAAATTGAGTTAAGAGGTATCACAGGGAAACCTAGTAAGGTGATAAGCTCTAACGACATGACAAAATTATTGAAAAAGGGGCATCAAGGCATTGTAGCGCTGTATTGACTAGATGTTCAGGAAACATCTAAGCCATCTATTCATAAGATCTCAAAGGATCATTGATAAGCATTCCAAGTGGCAGAAGATATTCCTAAAGTTCCTTCCACCCACTCGAAATCATGATCATGAAATTCCCGCAAACTCACAGGAGTGTTCCTCTAACATCAGGCCATACATATACCATATTCCTAGAAGGAAGTAGAGTGGTATGTGGTTGATGTTAGAGAGCAGCATTGTGGACCTAGCCATAGTTCTTACTGCACCATTGGTAATGGTATTCAAGAAAGATAGCTCAAAGGCATATGTGTCAAGATTATAGAGAGCTCCAATAAGATCACTATTAAAGATAAAGTTTCCCATTCTTGTCATTCATGATTGTTAGATGAACTACATGGAGCAATCCTATTTCACAAAATTGGATCTTCTTTCGGGGTATCATCAGATCAAGAAGGAAGAAGATATCCCAAAAACAACATTTCCAAACTCATCAAGGCCATTATGGTGTACGGTGTGCCTTTTGGCCTTACAAATGAACCTTCCACATTCCAAGGGTTGATGAATTCCATTTCAAGCCCTTCCTTTGAAAATTTGTGTTAGTATTTTTGATGATATCTTTGATCTATAGCAAGTCTTGGTGGGATCATGTGCAACATGTTGAAAACGTGCTACAACTACTAAAGGAGCAACAACTATATGCAAAACCATCCAAATGTTTCTTTGGAGTAAAGGAGTGAAGTATTTGGGTCATATTGTATCTCATGAAGGTGTCAAGGAGAGACCCTAATAACAAGATTAAAGGCTACATGATGAATTTGGATGATTCCCAAAACATTAAAAATCCTCTAAGATTTTTTTAGAGGATTTTTGGGTTTGTGAGTTACTACCATAAGTTTGTTTGGAACTATGGAAGAATAGCAACACATTTAACGGCACTAACTAAGAAGGATGCATTTTTAGGGACTGTGAGGCAACTAAGATTTTGAACAACTTAAAGGGTGCGTCTTGTGAAACCTACCTTGGCCCTCTAGACTTCACAGGCTTGCTGTGTGGAGTGTGATGCCTCAGGAAATGGAGGTGGTGTTGTCCTAATGCAAGAAAGAAGACCCCTAGCTTTTGAAATTAGAGCCACTCAGGGAAAGGACATACACAAACCCATTTATGAGAGAAGGAAATGATGGAAATACTACATGCATTGAAGAAATGGCCTCCTTAATGGGTAGGCACTTGAAGGTCAAAACAAATCCCTTTGATAATCTTAAATACTTCTTGGAACAAAGACTATCTTGGGAAGAACAATAAAAATGGGTAACCAAGATATTGGGTTATGATTTTTGAAATCATCTGCCAAAAAAGGGAAGAAAATGTTGTGGAAGATCACACTCTCAAGAAAGGATGAAGATGTTGGGAAGCCTTTCTACGTATTTATCTCAATCATCAGCCAGTTGGATAATAGGAAGCAAGGGATGAATGGAAGAATAGAAAAAAGTGGCGGACTCTCATTCAAAGGTTCTGTGAGGATTCTAGATGCATCAAATGTGCATTTTACATGGAAAAATGATTCACTATGGTACAAAGGTAAACATATTTATGTAGAACTCCCAACTCAAAACAAAAGGTACTATTGAATTGCACACATCCAGGTAGGAGGGAACTTGGGATTTTGAAAACCTACCATAAGTCGAAGGATTCTTTTTGGGATAGCCTTGAAACTAATGTTCAAAGGTTTGTAGGTAGAATGTTTGGTGTGCCATGAAGTAGGTGGAAACAATTAAGACCTAAGTCTTTTACAACCATTATCCATCCCATGTCATTGGCTGGGGAGGAGGGTTTCCATGGATTTCATCATAGGGGTTGAAGTTTGAAGGAAAGAGTGTCATCATGGTGATTGTTGATAGTGACCAAATGCACTTTGTGCACTCTCTCATCCCTTCAAAGCTAGTACAATTGCCACGCGTCCTTGGGAATAGTTCAAAAGCTACACTTAAAGATTATTGTAAATTGGCAGTCCATCTTCACTAGACATTTTTGGACATAATTATTTTCTTGTTTACAAGGTACTCAATTGGCTCATAAAAACTCATCCTATCATCCTCGAAATCTGATGGACCAGAGCCGGGAGGATAGTGAACGATATGCGGAAGACTACCTTTGTTTCTTTGTCTCGATAGAGCAAAACACAATGGTTCAAATGGTTACCTTGGCGGGAATGTTAGTATAACACTTTCATGATACAACAAAATGACACCGTTATGGAACTTTATGGATACCACCCTCCATCCACTTCTTCTCTAAAGAAAATCTAGGTTCAAGCAATGGAAGATCCTGTCGAGAATCAACAACAAGTTCTCAAATCTTAAAGGACAAACTAACCATGGCACAAAATAGCATGAAACCAACAAGAAGATCAAGATCATAGGAAAGAAGTTTTGAAGTAGGGGATTGGTGTTTTTAAGACTACAACCATAGAAATAGATGTCCTTCAAACAAATAGAAGGATAATAAATTATCACCAAAAAGTACTATGGCGTATAAGGTGTTGCAAAGATTGGGACTATAGCGCTAAATTAAATTTTGCACCGCATATTCATGAGTACACCAAGTCTTCCATGTTTCATGCTTAAAAGAGGTTATAGAAATGACGGATCACGGTTCCAAACTATATTGCCAGAATTTGACGGGGAAGGAAAAATCATATCGGATATTGAAGTTATCATTGACACAAGAATTCACCGGTTGAGGAATAGATCCATTTCTAGCGTATCTCATTAAAATGGAGGAAACTATCGGTGAAGATTCCACTTAGGGAAGATGAGTCTTTTATACGCAAGCATCGGGGTCCTCAAGTGTTGCGAGACAACCTTACTTATTATCAAGGAGGCATGCAACCCTAATATTAGCTCAATACCCTTAATTGCAGGGCATATTATATTAGTAATGTTATTTTTATTTAGCATGGCTTTAGGCCATTAGTTGTAATTATACCTCCTAGTCCTATATATACCAAGGAGACATTTTCATTTTGAATCACATCCTTATGCTTGAACATTTTAAATTAGGGGTAAAGGAGGTTTCCCTCATCTTGTACTTGAACATTTAAGTGGGGTAAAAGGAGGTTTCCCCCTCGAAGAGGCTTATTATCTGAAATTATCTCTTTTTCAAGGCATTGAGTACTTTTTCTGAGGTTTTTCTATGCTATATTGGTATTTGGTTCTTAACAAACAATACCAGAAATTTGGGACAATGGTCCTCTGCTATATTCATTCAACTAAAATATACATGTGTTCACATACTGCTTCTTGGCAGCTCTCGACTCTCAGCTACAATGGAAACAACTCTCAATAACTAGAGTGCCAACAACCTCTTCTAGACAATAATACAAAGATTTATACAAGAGGGATCTTTGAGCTCTTCCCTCCAACTACTCTAGAGCTATCCTATCGAATTAAAAGCTCTCAACTACTAGAAATTATTACAATAAATATTTGTGATAGATAGATAAGATTGAACACATCAAATATGTATTGCACTCAACTTCATTAAAATAAATTACATTATCTGGTGTCCTCATGAAATAATCTAGCTCCATAGCATTAAAGATGTTTTTTAATTACAACTCTTTTCAAAATATTTGCATGATACACCTTATTCAAAGTTTAAAACTCTTCAAAATGTGCACTAGTGCACCTAGTTGTCCTCCACTCCTGCTTTGATGGCGATGCTTTTGCATCATACTCCTCTGGATGAAAAAATCATGGACTCCTGTCCATGTGCTCCTACACTGACCTTCCATGCTTTTGGATATTTTGTTCACTTACCCATCTGGTGTCTTCTATTGGGAGTCCCTTCCACCATACCAAAAACTCAAAATATGTTTTCCTCCTGGTATTTTTACCAATTCATCGATCTACGATCTGCTCCATCTGCGGCTTTTTTTCTATAGGCATCTGATTTTTCCACTGGATCTCCTTCTTATTTTTGGGTCCTCGGATTCCATATTCCCTGTAAGGATATAGGTCTGCAATGTTGAATATGGGCGATATACCCACATCTTCTGGTATCTCTATATCGTAAGCATTCTCACAAAATGTTCTTAGGATTTTGCATAGTCCTATATTTTTCAGCTTTAGTTTATTATGTGTTCCTCTTGGGAACCTCTCCTTCCTAAGATGTGCTAGAAATTTATCTCCAACTTCAAGTTGAATTTTCCTCCTATGTTGATCATCTCTACGTTTATATTCATTGTTTCTCCTTCGCAACTGCTCCTTGATCTAAACATGAAGTTCTTCATTTCTGCAGCGAAGTCTTTGACTCCAACACTTCTGAATTCACTCTACTCAAGATATCTTAACTATGACAATCCCCTCGGATTCATTCCATACACTATCTGAAATGGACTCTTTTTGGTACTTCTGTGCACTGAGTCATTATATGAAAAATCCACTTGTGCTAGAATCGGATCCCACTGACTATGATGTTCGGTGACCAAACCTCTAAGAAAACATCCTAAACTTTGGTTCACCACTTCAGTCTGTCCATCCATTTGAGGGTGATATGCATAAGTAAAGGATAGTTATATTCCCATCTTCTTCCACAATGTTCTCTAGAAATTACCAAAAAATTTGTTATCCCTATCTGAAACAATACTCTTGGGAAATCCATGAAGTCTTACAACTTTCTTGAAAAACAAGTTAGAAACGTGTGTCGCATCACCGGTCTTCTGGCATGGGACAAAGTGTTCCATCTTTGAAAATTTGTCAACTACCACAAATATGGAATCACTTCCTCTTTGTGTCCTTGGCAATCCCAACACGAAATCCATGCTTATTGCATCCTAAGGCCTCTATGGAATAGGCAATGGTTGATACAACCCAATATTTTTTCTCTTCCCCTTTGCATACTGGAAAATATTACATCTGTTCACAAACATTTTCACCTCTTCCCTCATACTTGGCCAATAATACAAACTGTTCAACTGTGAAAATGCTTTGTCATGGCCGAAATGACCGGCTAGACCTCCACTATTATTTTCCTTCAACAAATTCTCCTTGATCAAAAACTTTGGTATGCAGAACTGGCACCCTTTGAACAACAACCCATCCTAAATCAGATATTCATCCCATTGGATTCTATCTCTAAGAACAATATTCACACGTGATTCATATGCTTCTTTGAAATATGGATCGTCATAATACATTTCCTTAACATGTTCAAAACCTAAGGTTCTCACTTGAAATTCCTGCAGAATCAAATATCTCATGCTCAATGCATCAACAAACTTGTTAGCATTACCAGAAATATGTTTAATGACAAAAGTGAAATTTTTCATAAAATCTATCCATTTGGCATGTCTCTGGTTTAACTTTTCTTGTATGGTTATGAATTGTAAATCCTGGTTATCGCTATACAAAACAAACTCCTTTGGAACAAGATAATGCCTTCATTTCGTCAAGGCTTGAATTATGCATAGAAATATTTATCATATGTGGAGTACTTTCTCTTAGTGTCATTCATTTTTGCACTAAAATATGTAACATTCCTAGTATCTTAGCTCAATACTGCTCCAATTGCAACTCCACTTGCATCACACCTCACCTGAAATGTCTTCCCAAAATTCGGCAATACCTTAATCAGTTGTTCTATTATCTTGTCCTTTAATATATTGAATCTCTTCTAATCCTCTTCTGTCCATTTGAAATACTTATGTATGTTATTCACTGTATCCATCATTTGTGCACCGATTTCACTGAAATTTCTGATGAACTTCCGATAGGAAATTTATAATTCGTGGAAGATTCTCACCTCAAATATACTTCTTCGTGATGGCCATTCTCTGATTTATTTCACCTTTTCTGGATCCATGTTCAATTCATTCAAAGAGATCAAAAAACCCAAATAAATGACTTTTGTCTTCATAAACAAGGATTTCTTTAAATTTAACAGCAGCTTCTCCTGCTGTAATCTCCTCATCACTAATGTTAAGTGTCTCAGATGCTTCTTCTTTAGTTTTACTGAAGACCAATATATCATCTATATATACAATTACAAACTTACCAATAAAATATTTCAACACTTCATTCATCAACCTCATAAAAGTACTCGGGGAATTTTTTAATCCAAATGACATAACAAGCCATTTATGCAATCCCTCATTTGTCTTGAAGATTTTTTTCCATTCATCACCTTCTCTAATCCTTATATGGTGATATCTACTTTTCAAATATTTCTTTGAAAAATAGTTCACTCCACTTAAGAAATCCATCAAGTCATCCATCCTTGGAAATGGAAATATGTACCTAATGGTGATCTTGTTTATGGCCCTTGAGTATGTACAGATTCTCCATCCTCCATCCTTCTTCGGACTCAATTGTAACAACCCTAGCTAAACGATTGCTTAAGATTTACCAAGTATAATTAATTAAATAATTAATTGTCCTAATGTGTATTAGTTAAATAATGATTATTTATTAATAATATTAACTAATTAATTACTTATTGTTTAATATATGTTGATTAATTAGTTAATTGATTGATTAACACATTTAATGTTTAGGGTAAAGAATTAAATACTTAATAACTTTTAATTCATTATTATAAAACTTTACGTATGCAGCGGGATGAAGCATTTAATGGAGGGATAAGGTATTAAATGGAGGGATAAGGTGGGTGGAATTAAAGGAGGGTAGGAGGTAGTGAATGGGGGAGGATATGAGGGGGAGAGGCATTCAGAAAAGGGGACTTTTGGAAATTTGGGGAAGAGGAAGCATTATTGGAGATTAGAGACTATATTTCTTGGTTGGTATTTTCTGGTTTTGGAGTTTGGGTGGACTGTTACAGGGGTGCACCAGGCTGCTAGGAGTTTTGGGCTCGGGGGCTAGGAATCCTCACGACATCGTGGAGCTAGGGAGACAAATAGGTTCTTTTCCTAGCTGGCAAAGAGGAAGATTCGGTTTTGGGCAGAGTTTGGGCAGAGCAGCAGCGAGGATAGACAAAGTTAGGGAGAATTAGCATCAAGCAAAGGTATGTATTTTAGTGATTATGATGTGTTATGTGATGGTTATGTAATTTATTTTCATGATGCTAATAAACTTAATTTATGTTCAATGAATTATGGTTAAATGGTGAAGATTAATTTGTACAAAATAACATTTATCTACTCACTAGTTTTTTTTTAACTTGTGTTTTATAAGGCTCTGTGGGGACAGATTCCTTACACATGGTATCAGATCTCTAGTTTAAAAACTTGGACCAGGGCCTACCCACCTACCCAATTTAGGAATGGAGTTGTTCCCACCCAAAAATTTAAACAACCCTAAATAATCTATATAGGGTATATATATATATATATTGAAAGCATCCTAGGGCCCTGAAACCCTTAATTAGATATAAACCTGGGTCAAGCTCCAACTCCAGCCCCACCTAACCTGCAATCCAAGCACACAATTATTTTGGTTATATATAAACAGATCTATATACATATAAACAATTCGCAAATTAAAAATGAAATGGTATAATGATATACAAGTGGAAAATGTTAAATCAATTTTAACACTTTATTTTAACACACTGGATATATATACATATATATATCAACTTTGCCCACAATTAAAAAAAAAAAGATAACTATATATGAATATATATATATATAACCAGTCCTCGAACCATGCTTCCTCAATCACACAAGACAGATGTCAGCAACAACACGTCAATATCCAAGTCAAAGCCTGTGTGCCAAGCATCACACCAAGCCACGAGGAGGAGGGGACCGTGTCCCATGCAATACGCGTAATGAAAAAAATATATACAAGTATTAATTATATAAATATACATATACATATACATATACATATACATATACATATACATATACATATACATATACATATACATATACATA
>SNQJ01S0034028.1:131917-145827 GCA_010110895.2 Picea sitchensis | reverse complement strand
TTTGGAATCATCTTGTACTTGAACATTTAAGTGGGGTAAAAGGAGGTTTCCCCCTCAAAGAGGCTTATTATCTGAAATTATCTCTTTTTCAAGGCGTTGAGTACTTTTTCTGAGGTTTTTCTATGCTATATTGATATTTGGTTATTAACAATTTCTTGATCATATTCCTCATTTTCTCTTTCTTCATCATCAACTAGATTGTTTTGAAGAGGGGTCTAAGCCTTTTGATCTTCTCTATTCCTCTAATCTCTTTGAATAATTTGAGGTGCATTATTTTGTCTTCTGAAATTGTTCCTATTTCTGAAATCTTTTGTGTTTCTATTCGCTTGTCTCCCCTCAAGTTTTGGTTTTTCCATTTCTGCAGAAAGTGACTTGAATAACTTAGTCAATTCATCAACCTGAGGGTTAGTTGTTGAAGCATCAAAAGTGGAAGATTCTACTTTCTATTTCCTCTTATCCCTATCAAACTTGCCTCTTAATTTATCTACAGCCAGTGTGTTTGATTCCATTTCTAGGGAAACATCTTGCATATGGGCTAGTGAAGCAAATCTACTCTCTCTTAATAGGAGACAAAATCAGGGTCAAAGGCACTAACATAGGTTGTTTTGGTAGAAGTTTCAGTAGGATTGATCTCTGTGGGGATTTTATTATACATTTTGTTAAACCTTTTTGAAAAATCTGATACTGATTCACCTTCATTTCTTTTGAGAGCCCCAAATTCAGTGATATAACATAGAAAATCATTCTTTTCACCCCAATTCTATAAAAAGGCATCATCTAGGGATTCAATCCCAACAATTGATCCAGGAGATAAAATCCTAAACCATTTTCTAGATTCACCGTCAAGACTTTGTACAAAATCTCTCATCCAAATATCCTCATTTTCAATATTCAGCTTATCATCATAGCTATAAAATGCTGCAAGGTGTTCTTCTACAGTGATATCCTCCTCTCCTGTGAACTTGGGAATATAATTTAGGTAATATCCTATTGTAAGGGAATTCATAGGATGAGGAATAACCGGAGGGGCATACCTAGCAACCACAATGACATTCATTCTATTATGAGGAGGATTATCCCCTGCCATTTGATTAGAGAAACATGGATTCTGAATTCTAGGAGTATGAGGTGATTTGATAGGTAAAGTTGCAATTTGTATATCAGGAATTTTGGGAAAAGGAAAAGTATAAGATGGAGGAGTTTCAGACTTAAAAAAAAAGTGGTTGGTTCTCAGATGTGGATGGGGAAAACTCAAGAGGAATCGAGGTTCCTTCTTCTTTGGTCACAAAACATTTGAAAGAGTGAGGAGAAGGAGAATCCAAGAGAGGAAAATCTTCTAGATTTTCAAGCCTAAGCCAATTTACAACTTCATGAGATGCAAGAACACCAAATTTTTCAACACTTTCTTCTTTCAAATTAGGAGAAAAAGATGAATATTCTATAGGGAAATCTCCTAGTTTTACTTTATAGGAGTTTCAATAATAGGAAAATGAGAAAAATGAGAAACAACAACTGGAGTATGGAAAGTAGAGTCAGGTAATTTTCCAAAAGTACCTGAGGATGTGGACGAGGAAGATCCTTGCAAAACTTTTGCCTTGTTTAAGATCTTTTCTAGATAAGATTTAGGTGCAACCAGTAGTGACTGTGAATTCAACCTCATGTGTATACCTTTGGGAGACACAACTGAACTTTGGAGTCGCCAGATGCAATCTGCAGTATTCTATTTACTGATTACCATGAACCATCAAAATCAATAATTTTTCTTGTCGTACAACCTAGGGAAATGTCTTCAATTTGTTCCCTGGAAATGACACCAAAAATGTTAGCACTAGAAGTCACACTTAGACTATTGTAAGTGTTGATGATTGCAGATAACAGAGACATTCTCCATGACACAAACCTGAGAGAGAACCCCTAAGTGGGGTGTGTGTTTCCTATTTGAGACATATATGGAACATAGAGATGGCCTCCTCCTTGAAGAGAGTTGAGAAGAAATCCAGATGATTCTCATGTGTAACACGATGAGAAAGGAGATCTGCAGAGTTGGGTGTGCCTGTGGCTGAGCACAAGGTGAACATGTGAAATCCTAATGTGTTGGGTGCATCGTCATGAGACATAAATGAAGATTATCTATTAGCCTCCTTTGAGCAGAGAGTTGATGAGAAACTCCAGATGATGGTCTTATGTAATGTAGTGGGAAAGAATATCTATTGAGTGGACGTGCCTATGGATGAACATAGGTGAATGTGATCCTAGTGGTTGAGAACTACTGAATAAGTGATTCTCCTATGTAATGCAATGAGCCAGAGATATGGACATTCCTATGGATTTTACCCTATTAGATGAGCACTAGTGGGTGTATAATATCCCTTGCTATATTGTTCAAGAGTCAGACCTTCTTATAACCCTAATTGTAATGTAAAGGGTATAGGTCGGCCCCACCTTAATGTGATTGATAATTAATGTAAAAGATAATTAATATGGTTAATATTAATTATAGTATGAGATAGAGAGGTCGGCCTTGTTGTGCCAATAAACACTTTTGTTGACAAGTCAAGTCTAATATAAGTAAAGGTAAATTCCCCATTGAGGAATTATATATTTTGTGTGAGTTTGGAAATTTCAGCAAGTACATCTACTTGGGAAAAGTGCACACCTCTCTTGGGCGCTAGTCTTCTAGGGTTTGAAAGCACCCTCTTGTGTGATAGTTTTTCTTGGTGGTGAAGGTATTTATCTTGAAGAATATAGCAAAGGATTTGGTTGTGTTTTCTTCCCTTGTTGAGAAGGGTTTCCCAAGATACTTATTGAGTTCTTGTGCATGGTGTTTCTTCTTGTGATCTTGGTTGTTGCAACATTATTGGTTATGGTCAAGTTAAATGCTAAAATGGAATGAACTTGATGCTTAACCTTGTCTATTGAAAAATAAACATGGTTTCATAGAATAGGTCTTGAAGAACCCATTGCACAAGCTACAAGCCTTTACCAGTCATCCCTCCTCTTAAGCAGAATTGTACGACCCTCCTAGGGTTCCCAAAAATTTTGTACGACCCTCTTCTTTTGAGTGTTTCAGACCTTAAAACTTGGACGTTGAGGAGAATTTTGGCAGGAGAGTATGACCTTATCCAGCGCACCTCCAAAAACTCTCAAAATGAAATTTTGAGCATTTTGAAAATTTGTCCCTAGGGTTTCGCAATTTTCTGCAGATTTTTGTTTTTAGGGTTTCTACGGCTCTTTGAAAAACCCTTCAAGACTACCTGTGTTCTTATAACTTTCAAGGCTTATTTTTGGCAGTCATAATCCCAACAAAACCTAAGTTTTCTAGCCTAAACTAGCCGTTAGGTTTTCTATTCCAGTTAACAAGGGTTTGTGAAGAATCTAAAAATATGATGAACAAAACTATGATGGAAGATAAGATTGATGGATCAAGAAACTTCAAGTTCCTGGAAGACAATACTTCAGAAGAAAACTTATTGTGGGTGATCTAGAAAGGTTTACTAGAGACAAGTATTGATGAATGGAAGGAAGATAACGACAAGACAAGGAAGCCAATCATCTAAACAAGCTCTTACATCGAAGGGCTAGCTTCAAAGTAACAATATGAAAAAATGTGACACTGTGACTACCTTCTTCATGAAAGATATTAGAGGACAAAGATCAATGAGGTGCCATTGGAGAAATCATATCATCACTCTTAGGTATGCACTTATATATATATTATTTGTATCATTATCATGAGGGTAATTGCAGGATGAAGGAACCTTTTGCTAAATTCATGGATCCAAAGGAATCTCATTGCATTCAGCTAAACAACACACTGGAAGGGAAGAATCTAGGTTTGATTGTTGTAATTGTCATTCCTCTAACCTACATTTCTAAAGTTTGCTACATTACAAGTATGTGTTGTAGTTGTGACAACAATCCTTAAGTTGTTTTGATTCTAGAGATGTACTCATTATTCTCCTTTAAGAGATATTCTTGTGTTGGTTCCTTTTGTTTTCTTGTTCCAGACAGGTTAACAATAAAGGAAGATGTTTATCCTTCAGAGGGAGTCAAAACTATTTGAAAAAGAGGAATAATAGAACCATCATTGAGGAAACCAATGCAATAATACATGATCATAATCCTTCTATGATTCTATGGGCAGAAGCGTGCATGACACAGTATATGTTTATAATAAGAGTCTTCACCAGACTTTGAAAAACATAACTCCTGAAGAAGCCTTCACCAGAGTGAAGCCTAAGATAGAACACTTTAGGATATTTGGGTGCCCAGTGTATTTTCATGTACCCAAAGAGAAGAAGTCCAAGATAGACCATTCAAGGAGAAAGGATACATTTATGGGATAAAGAGAATCTTCAAAGACATTCTAGATCAAAATTCCTGGTCAAAGACAGATTAAGATAAGCAAATATGTTGTCCTTGAAGAATATATAGCCTTTCAAAGATCCAAAGAATCTCATATGGAGATTGATAGTGAGACAATACCTTATCCCCATTCATCATTTTAGAGGGACACAGACATTATTCCAGTTGATCTAGTTTCTCCAGTTGATATGTCCAGATATATTACAGTAGGGCATAAAAGTCCTTCCTAGGATCACTCTGCAGGAGGCATAGGAAAATACAAGCCCCTCAAGGCACATCCTGAGAAATAAAAAGAGATTTTCGAGCTATCCTTCAGTCATGAGCCACTTCATTGATTCTAAGCCTCATTGTCTTGGAGAAGCAATAGGATAATAGGTATGGCAAGATTCCATAATAGAAGAATACCAATATATATTAAAAACAAATGATGTATAAGATATTGTTAAGAGATCGGAAGGGAAGCCTATGGTGACTTCCAAGTGGATCTATAAGATCAATCATGCAACTTATGGAAGTGTTGAGAAATACAAAGTGAGATCTATAGCCAGAGGATTCTCACAAACAGGGGGAGTTTTCCATGATGAGACACTTGATCCAGTAAGCCTGATACACTGCCATCCGTACTACCATCCATGAGTTGGAAACTATATCAGATGGATGCATTATTGATGAGTTTGGGTTTCAACAAGAGTATTGTTTATCCAAACCTATATTATTACAATGTTGGTGATGAGAGCCTCATTTTGATGACTTATCCAGAAAGCCTTGCTGTTGGATACAAGTAAGCTTTGAATTCTGATTTTGAGATGAAATATCTAAGTATGATGCAATAATTCTTGGGACAAGAAGTATGACAATGGAACAATGAGATTTTCCTGATTCAAGGAAAATATACAGTGGGAATATTAAAGAATCTCAGTATGACAGGATGAAAATCCATGGTGTTGGATTTGAAGAAAATGAATGATGATGATTCATACAAGATTGATCCATAGATGATTGGACCACTGATGTATCTGGTTAACAATGGAATTGATTCATGCTATGCAGTGAATGTACTTAGTCATTACATGAGTCAGCTGAGACAAACTCACTAGACAATAGTGAAACATGTATTTAGATATCTATGACTCACAATTAGATATGGCTTGAGATATTTCTCCAATGTGAAATTGAGTTTGTAGGGATATGCCTATATAGATTGAACAGAGAGTACAGTGGACTAGAAGAACACATTTGGTTGTTGTATTACCATGATTTTTTCCATGATTTTCTGATGCAGAAGGAAACAAAACTTTGTGGCCTTGAGTACCACAGAGGAAGAGTATGTAGCATCGAGTGTGCGAAGCAATATGGCTTCACAAGCTTCTAAAAAAATTACTTGATCATGATATGGATCTTGTTAGCACTGAGAGTCACCCTCAGATTGCAAAAGGATAAGCCCAGTACCCATCAAAATGTTTGGTGGATGTGTAATATCCCTAGGTCAAACCCCAACTGCAAATGTAATAATGTACTTAAGCTGGTGAGTTGTTTTATATCTTTTTGGCATGCATCCTCTATGGTGTAGTGTGTGCATGTACTGCGCAGTAAAATGATGGAATGGGCACATTCTAGGATATTGCGCACAGCACTTTAAGTGTGCACGATATTGAGGCCAAGGAGGCTTTGTGTATATGTTGTGTTTTATAGGTTGGCGAGCCAGTTATTATAATCTAGGAGGCTTAGGTTTTGAATTAGGCTAGAGAGACTAGATCCTAAAGGCCAGTGCACCTATATTTGTATATATCTCATCATTAATATAAAATACATCGTTGTGCGTAGATTGACCACGATAAAAGAGATGGGGGACTAAACTCCACTAGTTAGGGAAAGGGAGGGACTAAGTTAAGGAAAGGGGCTAATCTAAGGAGCTTAAGCCAAAAAGGAATATTATATCAATATTTCTTAAATATAAAGTATGGATAATTATTTTATCGTAAGTTCTAAAGTTCGGGACAAGTGGGCCAAAGTAGCTCCCCACATGAAAAGTGTCAAGTTGGGGACATGCATACATATTGTTGGGAATTAGTTCATTTTACCATCTTTTCCATGATATTTTCCATCATTCAAACAATTCATTCCTTCCATCATTCATCCATGATGCTATGACAATTTTCACTCATGCAATCAATTATCCTCCATGCTTTCTGCCACTGTACCTCAGCTTGTATCCATGGCCATATCTATTTGTGTAGCTGGTTAGCTTGGGATCTGGACTGAAGAAGAGGGTTGTCAGGCCCGTGGGATAATGAAGAGGCAGGTTGTTAGGCCCATGGGATATTGAAGAGATGGGTTGTTAGGACCATGATAAATTTTTCTCTAGGTGAGAGAATTGTTGGGAATTGTTTTCCTGAAGGTGCCAAGATGTAGCTACAAGGCTCTGAGACTTCCTATCTGGCCTATTGCTAAAGCCCTAGAAGGGAAGTGGGGCAGCCAAAGGACTTTTGAGAAGAGAAGGGGCACACTTCCAGGGGTGGGACAAGCATATGGGGAATGAGAGATCGTAGGCTGTTAGTTTGGGTAGGCACCTGTGACGGAGTCTTTCCCATTTTCCTTGAGCCATTAGCTTGGTTAGGAATCCCTTTACCTGGGTGGAGTTTAGTCTCAACTCAGGGGTGACTCATTGTTGAGAGTGATGAACAATGTGGTCTAAGGCTGGGAGGTTCGTGGAATATCTGCACGCAGTTGGTGACATTCTTACCAAGATAAGTTCCAATTGTGTGATAAATTTACATGTTGCATTGTTATTTACATGCTTATTTTTAAGGGTTATCATATGTGTGGTTATAAATATGTTTATTCTTATGGGTAGTTCCTGTATATGTTGCATTTATATGTTTATTGTTATTTTAGTGTGAATCTATGTATTTACAGATGTATTGGTATGTTTACGTTTTATATATAATGCTTCTGCAAGAGTTCTGTGTGTATATATTTTAATTGCATGCAGTTCGAAAAATGTATGTGGCATAACTTAGTTAGATGTTGGGTATGTTACAGTATGTTCCACAGAGAGAATAAAAGAGTTCTCTGGTGTAGCGTGACCCACCCTGGGTGGTTGGGGACATTACAAAATCATATCAAAGCTAAGTAAAGCGTCTGAGTAGTGGCATTGCCTGACCTGTTGGTGGACGAGGATGTTACAACATGGTATCTGAGCTTTAGTTTTCAACACTGAGCCTGGATGGGCCGAACAAGCTGAGTTGAAGAGAAATTTCACGGAGGATTGAAGAACGCCCATGATAAATTTTAGAAACAATGACGCGGAATTGGGAAAAGTCCCCATTTCTATTTTTTTTAAATTCATGAGAAAATGGGGAAATTCATCCAAGTGGTGAGATACTATTGTTTTAATATATTTTCTAACAAATTCAGGCATGGAATTGATTGACTTTGAAGTTACAAAGAAGCCATCAGAGTTGGAGTGAGTTTTATAATTAAAATTCTCAATTCACGAATTGATTTTTGGATAAATTTGTTCCAGAAATGTCAACCTACAACAATTTTTTGTTGCAAAGGTCGAATGGGTGTTAACAGGGTGAAATTGAACAATTTCGTAGTTGCAGAATGTCTATGGTAAATTGGGGAAAAATTTAAGCAAGAGACCCAATTTACGCAGTAGAGTTCACGAGGAAGTGACGTGCATAAAAATGAATGTGCACAGGTGGGTGCAATAAAAATGCATGTTGCGCGTTAAAAGCTAGGGATATATAAAAATTGGGTGTCGCGCAGAAAAATGTTGGCATGCTGGTACGTGCGCTAAATTCGGCACTGCGTAGCAAGATATTGGCGTCCTGGTGCATGAACAGAAAAATGTTAGTGTGCAGGTGTGCGCACTAAATTTCGGTGCCACGCGAAAAAATGTTAGTGTGCAGGTGTGCGCACTAAATTTCGGTGCCACATAGAAAAATGTTAGTGTGCGGGTGTGCGCGCTAAATTTCGACGCCACGCGGAAAAAATTTAGTGTACATGATCACACGATAAATTTATCGTTGCATGGTGTGCACACACATAATAATGATGCGTGTGGTGTGCGTAGTGTTGGCACAACACAATGGAGTATGGTAGTTGCACGCACAATGTGGGTAAATGTGGTCGCACAACAATTTAGTGAATGGTGCGTGCAAAGTATTGGTGTGCGGTGGGGCATAATAAACTTTTTCATGGTGCAACATGTCGAGTGAAATGCACATGGAATATCAACACGTGGTACAAAAAATGTGCGCAGTGGATATTGGTGCGTGGTACCAAAACTACACATAGTGGATATTGGCATGCGGCATAAAAATAGTGCGTGCAAGTTATTGACACGACAAAGAAGTGATACACAGTGGTTTTTAAGTGAGAGAAGCACGATTTACCTTGTGTGGTTGCTGCACATTGTAAATATGGGTTATAGGTTGAAATTTGTGCACGCGAAATCATTTGGAAGGCGAATAACAACATAAAACTAGTGACTTTTTGCGACATTTTATATCATTTGAACGTCATACTTTTGCAGTGTGTTTTTGAGGGTCTTAGGAGTGTTTTTAGAAACTCAAAAACCACAAGACATAGGTGTACTAAAGGTACACTTTGTCTCTGCATCTCAAATAAAATAGCTTAGAGAGAGCTTTCTAATGATGTAAATTGTTCGTCAAACAGAGCTTTTATGAGAAAGTTACAGCACAAAGAATGAAGGGTAAATTTTAAGACCCCACTAACTTCAAAGAGCCATAAATTTGTTCTTTGGAATCACATTGAGGCATAGGAGTAGTCAATGGAAATCCATTGAGCCATAGAATACCTTCCAAGAGATGAATTAAATTTCTAGGCATGTTAAAAGTGTTTAATATGACAAAGAAGGTACATGTAGCATATCAGTTACAATATGGTATTTTGGCCTAGAACTTTAGCCGGTTGTAACTAGCATCCTAGAACACAGAAAAAGGTGAAACTTGGTTAGAGTTCCTAGAATATGTATATGAGGAAACCCAATTGAGATCCTATGAAAATTCCAAAGGAGTGGGTGCAAAAATGCATAATTACAATGCAGAGTTGCGTTAAGTTGAAAAAAAAAAATGAATAGAAAAGTTAATGGGCAATTTTGAAATAACCATAACTTTATGCTCAAGACTCGGAATTGAGCATGGGAGCAAGCGTTGGAAAGGTCTCAGAAAATGGAATCTAAATATCAACCCAAAAAATTGATCTGAGCATTCAATTTTCCATAAAATCAGAAGAAAGAGTTTTGATATATTATTGAACCAAAATGGTTCATATTTTTCATGAAATTGTTGAGTTAGTTAACCTGACAAAGTTTTGTTGGTTGTACATTTTGCAGAGTTAAAAACATTCAGTTATTAACAAGTGAGAAGGTTGAAGTTTAGTTAAAATTAATCAGAGGTACTCAGGGAAAGAGTGCTATGACAAAATATTTCATAAGATGATCAAAAGCCAAGACTACAAAAAGGTTAAGGTATGAATCTTGGCATAGCCATAAAGTCTTTGGAAGCCACTACATGAAGTCCTCTCAGGTTAGTCAAGTATTCAATGTAATTTGGACAAGGGAATAGATTATGTAGTGAATGAATTAGTGAACACTCCCAAAGAAGCCAATATACAAATTTAGCAATGCATTGGAGTAAGATCTATTATAAAAGGAATTGGCTATCATAATGATAGTAATTAGATAAAGAAAGAGGATTTTGCATATTTGGATAATAAGTGCATCATATCCAGGGATTAGCTATGAAATAGGAGTAATGATTCCCTTATGGTTATTAGAGTATGCAGTGGAAGCATGGTATTAAGGGCATCAATATGGCATGATAGAAGTGGATTGTGCAAGGCAGGTTGAAATCAGATTGGTCAGGATAGGGGAAAGTAATATCCAGCAAGAAAATCCAAATGCTGATATGATCAGTTAAGGAAGGGATAAATCAAGTACCTCAAGAAGGAAGTTGGTGTTAACTATCCAAGGTTAATCAGAAAACATGACTGGAGATAGAATTGGGTCATGTAGGAGTTGGATCAGAGGGATCCAAATAATAATGGAATGCTAAAAATTAATATCAGCATAATATGTAGTTGCAATTCCATGAACATCCTAGAATATTGGAGGAACAATTCATGGGGTAGATATCAAGCAAATGGGAATGCATGAAAAAAACTGCAAGAGGGAAAACAAGAATGTTAGTAGAGATTATTGATGCATTCAGAACATATTGAAGATATTTCCACAATAGCATGGAAAGGTTAAGCTAAGAAAGACTTAAAAGTGGAATGAATCTTTCTAGAGAGTCAGTAAAGAACCATGAAAAGGAAAATGGTTCTATGCTTGTTTCTGAATGTAAAAGAGATGGTACATGAAAATAATATATCTCAAGTATCATAGAGTCATGAGTGACATTTCCAGGGGGTGGAAGTACCACTTGAATTATGTTAGTAAATTAAAAGCAACATTAAGTGATTTTAATTAATTATATGCAACTAGGGAAGGAGGCATATGTGCATCCCTCCAATATGATAAGAGATTGGATATGCAAGACAAATTTGAGGCTAGTTGGCAAGAAGTGGTGAAGAATGCAAGAAAAACCAAATACTAAATTATTCAGTCAAGGAAGAATTGGAATAGTTCAATCCAAAAATTAAATGGATGTTGAAGATCCAAAGCCTATGAGGTAGGATGATTGGAATTATAATTCATCCAAGTATGAGTCAGGATAGATGGATCTAGGAAGTAAATAAAAGATGAAGGTTATTATCAGTTTAGTATTTGGATGAAAAATAAAAGGCAACCAAGAGTGATTGGCTAGAAAGTGCTCAGATCAGAAATAATCATGCACAGTGGTTACAATGAAGAGCACTTGAAGGTTAAGGAATCCAGGAGAATGGAAGACTTCTGGGATAAACAAGGAAACATGATACAAGAAGAAAGAAGTTGCTGCAATTATTGTAGCAACAAGTATTTTATGGATTTTAGCACAACCATAAAGTCAGAATGCTTGCATGTTTGCAAGTGTTGCTGATAATGTTGTTGCACATGGAAGGAAGCCACATAAGGTTGGAATGTTGATTATAAGACTGATAAATAAGAATGAGAACTTCTATTTTCATCAGCTAATCAAGTAGCATTAAACTCATTTAATGGAAGCTATATAGGTAAGTATTCTTGTTTAGAAATTATGTTGTATAATTGCCAAAGGTAAATACAAGGAAGAGTTTCCCCAAATTGAAGTTTATAATACACTGTATTGTATTGTTTAAGTGCATTGACAGGATTAAGTTACCACTAAGTGTGGTAAGGGATAGAGGCTTGCTATATTTATCAAAGCTTTTATATTTTGAATGCACACACTGACATAGTAGCATGACATGTTAATTTGGTTATTAGGCAATAACCAGAGAAAATAAAAGATAATAACGTGTTATAGGAATGATGATAATAAAGCTAGTCATGTATGAGACCAGGACATGGTTGGATATAGCAAGGTATGGTTATAGAAAGGTTATGTGCCACAAAAATACCCAATGAGATTCCTACTTTAAATAAAAATGGGACTGTAGCCTTTTTTCTAACACTAATAAACACTACAGAATTGTATTCTTGGTGTAGTGTTCAGGTTGAAAAGGAAGGCATCCAAGTAATTGTGAAGACAATGGGAAGTGTGTGGAGATGTGTCAAGACATTGGCCATATTTCCAATTTATGGATGGTGAGATGCATGACTTAGATAAAGCTCATTCTAAAAATCAATGCAAGGGTGCATTGAATAAATAGGCATTGAGAGTTGCACTCATGCCTGTTAAGTGGCAGAGTTGCACTCATACATGATGGAATTGTATACTTAAAAGTATTTTGTTGAATGCATTTTGTGAGTGCATGCATATATGTTTTTGCATGGAAATAATTATACTAATGGTTGAAATGTTGCTAACTCAAGAAGTTGGGAACATTTAAGGAACTATTAAACATTGCAACAAGAAAGTTGCAAGTGAGGTAGTCACAGGAATAGTGACTACAAAAAATTTCTTGTTCAGAAAATTGAAGAAGTGAACTTACTGTTGTTAATTATGAACATGCATTTGCATAGAATGATGAGTCATTCTATTTGGTTAAATTGTTTGGTAATTGTGATTGAATTGCTAGGTGCAGGCAATTGTAAGATCATTGCATAAGGTGATGTACATGTTGAATTATGATATACAGAAAATACTGACAATTTATTGGTTGTATGCAATATATACTCATTGCAAGAAAAATGGTATTTAGCATGGCGCTTGCTGA
This sequence comes from Picea sitchensis, assembly GCA_010110895.2. NCBI lineage: Eukaryota > Viridiplantae > Streptophyta > Pinopsida > Pinales > Pinaceae > Picea > Picea sitchensis. Next base: position 133,152 of record SNQJ01S0034028.1, on the reverse strand, counting down.
AAACCATAAGGAAAATTACATCCTATTATTGCAAACAACAATGAAAAAAATTATGAAATAGAATTNATTTCTAAATTGGTTTTTTTTTTTTTTATAATGCTCTCTCATGATAATTGCATGTGTATGATGTGGATGAGATGATAATGATTAAAGTTGGGACTCCTAGAACCAAGATGCTCTGAGACTTCCTGTCCGGCCTTTGCTGGAGCCTTGGAAGGGAAGTTGACTAGTCGATGAACTGTTGGACAGTGAAGGTGCATACTACCTTGGGTTGTATAGGCATGTGGGGAAGAGAGACCGTTGGTTAGAGTGCTATTGAGGTTTGGTACCTTGGCCTAGACTATGCAGATATTGATTGTGGGTCATGGTTATCTTGGGAATCCATTGCCCTGATGGAACCATATCCCTGCTTGGGAGTCTTACACTGCTGAGAGTTTATCAGTAGTGAGATATAAGACTGGTGGAACATCATGGATCTATAGCCAATTGTTGCTTCAATGAAGTTTAATTGAAGCATGTAATAAGGAACAATGAACTGATTTATTTCCTAAAGTAGCTTTATGGAATAGAGAAATTGAATTCCAGTTGCAGTATGAGTATGAGAATTGGTGTTGGAAAGTAGAGAACCAGATGTATAACAAGATTCCATTAGATAAAGCTTGGATATTTTAAGAATTTGAATGGTACATGGTATATAATGCACTAAGGACAATGCATAAATAAGGGAAGGGGATTACAATATCCCTAAGTCGAACCCCAACTATAGATGTAATAATGTACTTAAGCTGGTGAGTTGTTTTATATCTTTTTGGCACACATCTTCCATGGCGTAGCGAGTGCATGTATTGCGTAGTAAAATGATGGAATGGGCACATTCCAAGATACACCGCATATCAATTTTAGTGCATGCGATATTGAGGTTAGGGAGCCTTTGTGTATATAAATATGTTTTATAGGTTGGTGAGCCAGTTATTATAAGCTAGGATGCTTATGTTTTGAATTAGGCCAGAGAGCATAGATGCTAAAGGCCAGTGTGCCTATATTTGTATATCTCTCATCATTAATATAAAATACATCGCTGCGCATAGACTAACCACGATAAAAGAGATGGGGGAATCAACTCCACTAGTTAGGGAAAGGGAGGGACTAAGTTAAGGAAAGGGGCTAAGCTAGGGAGCTTAATCCAAAAAGGAATATTATATTAATATTTCTTAAATATAAAGTATGGATAATTA
>SNQJ01S0034028.1:105036-122714 GCA_010110895.2 Picea sitchensis | reverse complement strand
CGGCCTAAGAAATGGGTCACGGGATGGATCCCATCCAAGAGGTGGGTGCCTCAAGGGGGGATGCATAGAACAACTGGACCTCGGCCTTCAACCCTTCACGGGTATCTCCCTACCTTATGGTGATAGGAACACTTGACTTGGAGGATTTAAGGTTCCCTATTCGACAACTTCTATTGTTTTGAAAATGTGAGAACCACATAACGGGGAATTATTTGGATGCCTATCCTCGAAATCCTACCTAGACTAAAAGATTTCTTTTGGCACCCCCTGTGGAGGAAAACTTAGTGAGTGTTTTAGAAAACTTTTAGATGTGGTTGTTTGAGATATTGGGGGTATGAACCAATCTCGTTGAAATTAAGTGGGAGTGGATAGTTTCATCAAGAAAAGGGTGGGGTGTTTCAGAATCCCTTTTGAGGAAACTTACTTCAACCTCCACATTTCGAGATGAAAACTATGTGAGTGAGAAGTGACTTTTGTGTGTGAATGAGTGAAAGTGTGCCAATTTTTAATGAATTAGGTGTCACCTTACTGCATGTGGACTTCGCTTGGTCCTTACAAGTCTTTGATTATCTATTTAACTAAATTTCATTGGTACAACCTTGCGAAATTCAAAAGTCCCTAGGAAGCTAGCATGTGGACATGTGGGTCCTTTACTATTCCTTTAACTCCCTAATGTTATTTAATCTAAGAAATCTTTGAAACTATCCTAGATTGTGATCATGTGGGAATGTATGGGCCCGTTACAAAACCTTTAAACTTCCCTAGTGATTTAATCTAACAAAGTAAATTTCAACACTATCCTATCTTTATAGCATGTGGGCATGTATGGGCCCGTTACAATCTTGAGATGTGCTTTGAAAAATAAACTAAGAGGAGTCCCGAGGGGGCTATTGTCCTCTCCTAAAGATTTTATCTTTTTAAGGGAGATGAAATTGTCTTTCAACCTCTTTCTGATTCTCAAGATCAATTTGGAGCACGAGAGAAGATCATACTCAACGTTTGATATCCAATTTCTAGTCCTAATGCAAGTTTTATATGTGATGTAGAATGATTCCAACTTTTAGTCAAAGCAAGCCATCCAAGTGGCGAAATAAAAAGAAAAAGGAGGGAAAATAATGATTTTTAACCCCTAAGTGCCTATGTGTTTTGACTAATCTCTTTATATGAGAGGGAATGTAAGTGTGGTGTAGATTACAACATGCATGGAAACATCTTTAAGAAGGCTCTGGGCCTTCAATAGATCATAAAAAAGCTTACAATGTGTGTTTTTTTACACAGGTGCACGGGTTTCAGACTGGACAGAGACGCTCTGAGCGCCAATGCAAGAACTAAAAAAGATGATTGAGTGCAGGTGTGTAGAAGGCATTGAGTAATGCAGTGATTTTGGTGCACATGCACACGATGCGCGATTGTGGGCCAATAAACCCGTGCACAAATGTAACACGACCATGAAGAAAATTCCAGATGGAATTCTCTCAACTCATCTTTGAATTTGATGTTTTGTAGGTCGGCTTGGACCAGTTATGGTACCTACAAGTTAAATAAGTAAAAAGAAGAGCTAAAATAACCCAAGTGGGGTAGGAAATTGATACCTTTCCCCAATGGAGTCATCAATTTGTTGTGCCTATTTTGTCACCTAAATGAGAAAAACAAAGGTGCTTACAAGCTTAGTTGGGTTAGCTAAGCAAGACAACAATAAAGGAAAGGGTTAGAAGAATAAACATAAAAGACTAAGCTAAGAATTAAACTAGGAAAGGAAAAGATAATTAAACTATTGTGCATAAGGACATAAGAACAAGACACAAACAAGAATCATGTCACCAATGGAAAGGATTGTATTAGTAAAAAGAAAACACCAAAGAGAAAGAGGACTTTGGGTCCCTTCTTCCTCCAAAGGAGGGATCTTGGACCCCCTAGATTGAGCTCTTCTTACAACTTGAAAACTTGAAAGAAATGGTGAAAGAATCCCAAGCTAACCCACTCAAAAGGTGATGTGGATTGCCCAAATGGAATGGTGCTAGTATGCTCTTGATGAGAAAATAGGTTTCCCCAAAAGAATAGCAACATCATAACCTTGCAAATGAATTCCTTGAAGATGTAGTGCACCCATGGCCTTGTTTTATAGCAACACTTTGAGCTATTGCGCAACCAACTTTTAGGGTGAAAAGGGGTTGTTTAGGGCACCTTTAGGTATTTTACCAGCCACCCAACCAGATCTAGCTGAGATTTGGATGTCAAATCAAGTTGGAAGTTGAACCAGAAGTGGGTGGGAGGCCAACCAACATCATAAATGTGTCGTTCTTAGGTCTGCACGGCTTTTAGCATCCACAGTCGTGCATCGTGTGCATGTGTGTTTTTCATGCATTTCTTGATGGTGCATGTGCACACGCACCCTGTATAGTCATAGTGCATCTTGATTTTATAACCGGTTGTATATTTTTGGACCTTCTAAAAATGATTTTTTGGTAATTTTGGTCCATGGGTGAACTAATAACTATTTGAAGATGCTGGATTCTTGTAACCATTTGCGGATGAAATTTCAGTGATAGCACCTTGGAAGGGAAGTGTGGCAACTGAGGGACTGTTAAGTAGAGAAGGGAAACACTTCCTAGGGTGGGACAGTCATGTGGGGAATGAGAGACTATAGGTTGTTAGTTTGGGTAGGCACCTGTGATGGAGTCTTTCCTGTTTTCCATGAGCCATTATCTTGGTTAGGAATACCTTTACCTGGGTGGAGTTTAGTCCTAGCTCAGGGGTGACTCATTGTTGAGAGAGACGAATAGTGTGGTCTAAGGCTGGGAGGTTTGTGGAAGGTCTGCACGCACTTGGTGACATTCTTACCAAGATAAGTGCCAATTGTGTGATAAATTTACATGCTGCATTGTTATTTACGTGCTTATTTTTATCGGTTATCATATATGCGGTTATTACTGTGTTTATTCTTATGGGTATTTCATGTATATGTTGCATGTATATGTTTACTGTTATTTTAGTGTGAATCCATGTATTTACAGATGTATTGATATGTTTACGTTTTATATATAATTCTTCCACAAGATTTTTGTGTGTATATATTTTAATTGCGTGCAGTTCAAAAAATGTATGTGGCATAGCTCAGTTAGATGTTGGGTATGTTATAGTATGTTCCACAGAGAGAATAAAAGAGTTCTCTGGTGTATCATGACCCATCCTAGGTGGTCGGGGCCATTACAAAATCATATCAAAGATAAGTAAAGCATCTAAGTAATGGCATTGCTCGGCCTGTTGCTGGTCGGGGATGTTACATGTTGTTTTTATGAGTGGAGGTCAAATGGAAAAAACTCAGTACAAGAATGATTTAACACAAAAAATGGATTAGAAATGAATAGGGAAATGAGGTCCTCATTAATTGCAGTCAGTGATTTAAGCTTAAAGGTGAGCAGAAGGAATACTTAGTGAGAGAGGTGAACAAGTTTGCCATGGGCATTCGACTTTCAAGCAGCTTGGTGAAGAAAAAATCAGCTCAAGATCACTCTTGACCTCAAGTTTAAGACTCTGAAATATGTCACAATAGCATAATAATCAAACCTACATTATCATATGACTACAACAAATCATCTAGATCCTCCATGCATGAGCATTTTAGCATAAGGGAAAATAAGGTAACAAAGGGAAAGTACTGGAACAGGTCACAACAACATTATAATCAAACCTACATCACAATACAACTACAACCCTTGATTGGATCCTCCATGCCTGAGTGTTTCAACACAGTTTAAACAATGAGATGAAAGAAGTTGACTTCTATTAATGCGAAATTCTCAAGTATCAGACAAAACCAGAGAACAAATCTGTTATCAAATATTACAAAATAGGGGGATCTACTCAACCCTTTGACAACCTTAACAAAATCTTGAGGTAATCTATTTATACTCAGATCAGTCCACAACTACCAAGAGTGTGATTTTTCCACTCCATTCAAAGATTTACATCTGTGCATCCTTCTTTCAGACTATGCATTCTCAGATCAACATGGGACTGCAAGAAAAACCATCCATAGGGGTACCTTGAGCTAACAGTTCTATCTCCATGGTCAGACCCTCCATGCCTTATAATTATGGAGTGAGTTGAGGTTTCAAATGCCACTCTGTTTTCATTAACTGGTCTCTCATTGGGATCGGGATGAGGCTTAATGCCTAGGGGGATGCCACACGCTGCTCTCGGATTTTTCGTTATATAAGAACGCGATTGCAGATCCGTCAAAGGTGGTTTTTATTCACACCGCTTTTGAGCCTATAATTCAACACCAAATTCCATGTATCTCTTCCACTATACCATGGTTTCAATTGCGATACCACTCGAGAATTTGATCATTCGAGCATGTTGCGTCCCTATAATGAAAAGTGGTCGTTGATCAGGTAGTTGACATGTTGCATATAGAGGGGTGGAATTTGTCACTTGAAAATAGGTTGAAGACATGTCCAAAAATTCTTGAAATGAGTGCCATGAGTTAGCGCTAGATGGATGCCACATGTCTCTAATAGATGGGGGCCACGCGTTGAAATTGATGGGTGCCAATTGTCTTTGGTGCTTGGAGCTCGGGGAGGTGGAGGGAGGGGGGGGGCGAGAAACATGGCATAGATATGTGGACTTTGGGATAAATTACTTTGGAGGAAAACATGAATGGGGAAGCAGAAAATACTGAAGCCCGAAGTCCTGAAGTAAATTATGACCGTCTAATCTGGAGGAGGATGCATGGCCCTTGATCTGCAACTCTGGGGCTTCTGCCTAGCTACTAATCCTCGTGCAATTTTGACATGCTGAATAGACACAAGCCATTGATCTCATCATGATCTACGATATGGTAAATCCCCACTTTTGTTGCCACATGTCACTCTTGGATGGACCCTGCTTCCTACTATGAAGATCAATGGCTCACAACTACGAAAGTTCAGACTTCGAGCCTTTTCAATGCATATCTATTACAATCCTCCAAAGTGATGAATTCCTGAAGTGTGATATCTCGTAGCACATGTCCTCTTGATTTTGATGGCCGAGATTTACTTTGGGAGTTCGAGCTTCATGCCTTTTCTTCTACTTGTTCATGCAATCCTCCGAAGTGTCAAATTCTTGAAGTGTGAAATCTGGTGACGCATGTTCTCTTAATTTGGATGACCGAGATTTACTTCGGGAGTTCGGGATTTACTTCTGCTTGATTTATCCTAGAGTACAATATTTCCTAACATGTTTCCCCTACTAGAAAATCAACGACCACGAGCAATTGTGGGCTCAAAAATATCAGATACTTTAATTTCCCTTCTAATCCCCACAATGACTCGCCACCGTTGATTTCTCTCTAATTATATCTGATAGTCATGACTTAATCTTGTTGATATGATGACTGCTCTTTCTCTCACTCAGATCCTATGGCTAAAAAATGAATCTGTTCGCCTGTCAGTATTTTGAACCCAAAAAGGGTTGCGCTTGGACGTTTCTTGTGTAGACCATGGACTTGGATGACTATTACGAGGAAAATATCTCAATGGCTAGGGTAAACCACAACAGACATAAATGACTACAGAAATCAACTCTCTTCTCAAGTATGCTATGAAAACAAATATGCTAGAAAGACAAGATAAAAGGCCTACCTCGTCTAGATGTTCGATGAAGTCCACCGTTGAGCACTTGACCCAAAGAAATATACCTGTAACTAGTCCTCAACAACCAATAAAAGAAAGCATATGGTGATAATAAATTATGTTAGACATTCAATAACATAGTCCATTAATAAACATGACAAATACACCCATGGAATAATAATTCAAATATTTGCAAGATATCAATTGGATGGGAAAAGAGTATTTATATTAATATATGATCAGCAGAAGTGAAAAATGTTATAGACTTCTGTTTCGGCACGGTTCAGAACCTAGAAACTAAGTTCCTTCCAACTGGGTCTCAACCACTTCAATCCTCCACCAAAGGCAAGCTCATAAGAGATAAACAATGAGGTTCTCAATCAATAAGGGAAGATCTTGGGGGCTAAACACTTTGTTTAGACTTAAAGGAAAAAGGGATGGAGACTCGATATGAAGTAAATAATTTCTCCAGAGTAAGTTTGGTCTCAAAGTTTAATTCTTTCTCCTCTTTCCATAGCTCGAAATTGACCCATTTATAGCCTTCAGAATGGAACTGAAGGGCCGAGTCAGAACATTTCCAGTATATGGAAGGCCAAGGATCATAGATCTCCTATCATGACATGGAAACTCGACATTAATTTCTATTTTTTGGCACAAATCCCGATGTACGTGAGATGTCATGGTGCAGCCTACGTATACACATGTTGTATAGTAGGAAAGACGTGTACATGTGGAAAAATATGTTTTTTTAGCTCTAGATTTTATAAACATGGATGATAAGTCTACATAGGGAAATGGGAAAAGGCCTTTTGTGCAATATTGCATAGGGTGAGGAAAATCTTCCTATAAAATATGCCCCCGAATGTGTGAGGTCAGAGGAGTATCTGTGATGGCCGAGATACATTATAAACAACCCAGAAGTGGAGTGTTGGGGAACCAACTTGAAGAACTAGTTGCTCATTACATTTTGCATTGACTTTGCATACATGGTTGCCAATAAAATTACACTACAGATCCATGTTAAAATATACCAAACAATTTTTTGTGGCCATGAATAGGAAAATACAAATGTGGTTATATGCCGTTGGATGTCACAGTCACAAACAAGGCCCAGTAGAACCAGTCTCAAAACCAATATGAAGATATCTGTATACAATGGAGTATAATATAATCTCCCATGATCACTGAAGTCATATAGGTATTGGTCCAATGAAAAGGAAGCAACAACAAAGGAAATTTGTTGCCACATATTGATGTCTTCAAGTTTTCTACACAATCCTCCAAGGGTGCAAGTCTACATCATGTGAATAAATGAGTTGAGGTCGAACACAATGAGACATTGTTTCATTACCAGTCATTGAGGTATACCATTAACAAATGCGAGACAACCCACTGATAATGAAAGTATGTATCAAGGAACCAAGTACATTATTACAAGTGTGAATAAAGGAGTCGGTGTCGAACACCTAAAGAATCCATGGATCATGAGACATTGATGTATTCCCAACTGTCAATGGCGAGAGAGCTTGCCACTAACGACTGCAAGCCTCAAGGTACTCATAATACTCTAGGTCCCATTTCCAAAATAGATGAGTTGAAGTCAATGGAAGGAGACCTGCTGAAAGGAGAGAATTAAGGCATCTCTCATCATTCAACATGAGGTAAAAAGTAGGATCTTCATGATTTGGTGGAAATCGGATGAAGAACATGTTCACAAACCAATGACCCTGTGCATCTTTCGCATGTGAAAAGTGCAAGTGGCACATGAAAAATACCCTATGAATAGCATCCAATGATGAAAACTACTGACAAAGGTGAGGAAACCACCAATAAGGCTAATGTCATCCAAGACACTTCATGAATCCCAATGTGTGAATAGATGTCTTGTTGTCGAACAAAAGGGAAACCACCCATTCAAAAACCAATGATGAAGTGTCGACTGTTGGGTTCAAGGTTGACTACCAATGATGAAAGTAGGACTAGGGTGCATGATAGAACTACAATATCATGTGATTCCGAGACAAACTGAGGGTATGTCTGACATGCAAAGTCAAGAGTTCTGAGAAGTGGTCGACAGGTTGATAGACTTCCTTTGAACAAGAGCATGAAACATATGGAGGAATCTGACAGCATAGACCCAATGATGAAACCATGAGATGCAGGAGGCATCAATGAAACTCTCTATAGATACTGGATGAGTAACTAGTCGGCAGAGAAGACTCTGTAACGAGCTCAACTTCCTAAGGCCATGATAATCCCAAAATTATGGTGAAAAATGAACTCAATAACTTTGTTCTCTGTTCAAAGGTGACACAAATGCTGCTAATATAAGATAATACTCCCTTCCCACCCACATGTTTTTTTTTTTCATAGAAAAATGAATTCTATGATACAGAGGATGAAATGAGTGTCACAAGTAAGAAAAATTAGTTCCAATAGTGGAACATACCTATGCTCAATGCAAGGATATGCATGCAGGAGATGGACACTCATGGGAATGTTCCCTCCTAGGTATAGGGTGTCAAATTGTGAAGGATATAAACAATGATCTGCTTAGGTTTCAATCTATGAAGTCCACCCCCCACTTGGTGAAGGGACCGACGGTAATGAATAGGTGAAGAGGGGCTTGATGTGAGCACATTTTTTGAGTGAACACCTACCAAGGGTGACACTTCTTAACCAATTCAATACAATATTTAAAGATAGTAGGCCAAAAGTAACTGGCTCGCAAAATGTTTTAGGCTATCGCAAGCTCGGATATATGACCACTAGAAGCCCCACTGTGGAAATGGTTTAGGATTGACTCAGCCTCTCTGTGAGTTAAACAATGATGTAATATATTGTTTATTCCTTAGCAATACAAAGTGTCACCGACGATAGTATAATTCTTAGCTTGGTATCTTATATGCCATCGGTAATCTCGTGAGAGATGCCGATGAAACTTCAAGGTTTGAAGAAAGAGAACAATGTCTCCATACCAGGGGTCAGATGATGAGACAAGAAAAATGTGTTCATCAGAAAATGGATCAACATGGGTAACATCCTCATCTAATCATGGAAATTTGGATATTAACTACGCGAAGACTAGCAATTTCTTGGATTTCGCAGAAGCGAATTCAAGATCAAACTCTTGTAAAATGAAAATCTATTTATTATATGTTCCCCCTATGTTATGCCTGGTAAGGACATATTGAAATGGATTGACATTGACAACCATAGTAGTCTTGCAAAGTAATATATAATGACACAAACGTTGGACTATGTGAATGACAGCCAAAGCTAGTGTTTCAACGTGAGAATAATTAAGATGAGGACCAACTAAGTTTCGGCTAAGATAGTAGATGATGTGCTTGTGGAGCTCATCATCCTCCTAAACCAAAACCATACCAATAATCTCCTTAGACGTGACAATATAAAGAAATTAATTCCTATTGTAGTTGGAAGACTTCAACAGAGGCGTCGATACCAAATATTTCTTCAAAGCATTGAAGGATTCCTGGGCTCGCTCATCCCAGATAAAAGGGGTGTCCTTCAAAAGACGCATGATATCCTTAGTGATATTGGCATAATTTAATATAAATCGACGTAGAAAGTTAGCTTTCTCATGTAAATATTGAATTTGTCTAATAGTGCGCGGGGGAGGCAATCAAAGTATTGCCTCAACCTTTAGTGGATCTACCATGATCTCGGTCTCAGAAACTAGAAATCCCAAAAGTCGACTAGACCTAACGCAAAAGATGCACTTGTGAGGGTTCAACCGGATTCTATAGTAACGAAATATTTCAAAAACAAGCCGAAGGTGCATAGCATGATCTTCTCTCTTACAAGAGTGAGAAGCAATATCATCAAGGTAATCTTCGGCTATGTGCTTAAGATCGTGAAGAGAGAAGGTCATGGCACGTTGAAAGGTTTCTTCGACGTTTTTAAGTTCGAAAGGCATTTTCTGGTATGCGAAAGTACACCAAGGACAAATGAATTCTGTCTTCTGTTGATCCTCAAGTTTAATTTGAATTTGGTTATGTCCTGAAAATCCATCCATAAAAGAAAATACTTCTCTTCATGCACACTCGTCGAGAATATTATCGATGAAAGGTATCAGGAAGTTGTATTTAGGAAAGACCTTGTTCAAGTCATGAAATTCCATACATACATGGATAGTTCCTTGCTTCTTATTCACAGGAACAATATTAGATACCCATTCAGTCAAGGGAACCGAGTATATGAAGCCAGGTTTAAGTAGCTTCTACACCTTTGCCTTAATAGAAGGGGCCTTCCAAGGATTGACAGCTCTAAGATGTTGCTGAACAGGTTTAGCATCCAGATAAGTTCTAATTTCATGTTCAACAATACGAGGGCCGATTCCTAGCATCTCTTCATATGACCAAGAGAATACATCTCGAAATTCCTTGAAGAGTTTGGTGTAGATCAGGATTTCTTCTGGCGAACAACCCACACTGATATTTAAGTTTTCAATCTTGCTAGGGGTACGAGAGATATTGATCGTGACGGTAGGAGAAATACTCACCATATTTACTTCAACATGATTTTCATGTGTATCAAGTGGAACTACGATGTGACCGACTATCTCACTTAAACTAGATCAAAAGTCATCTTGTTCGATTCTTTCAATCTCTAGGAGAAAATAAGAGCGGTGATGCATATCATCCCAAGGTTTTTCAGAACCATTCATGGCTTCAATTATAACTTCTTCCAAAGGAAAATTCTCATCGAGACAATCACGTGAACAAGAAAACAAGGTAGCGCACACGGGGCTAAGAACGGGATCCTCCTCATCCGTCGGCGAGGTAACATGATCGGGATCGACGGAAGAGTGAAGAACACCTTGATACACAATCTCTGTTTCCGATAGTGGCATGGCCATTCCAACATGCCACTAACCTTCACAAGATGAAGTCAGGGAAGGCAGATTCCACGAATCACTAAAATAGGAAGTGCGGAAAGGAATGGACCTCCCTGTTGAAATGAGCCTACTGAACATGGCATAAATGTGGTGACTCAGTGCCATGAAGTTGAAAGTACCCATAAGGGAAGAATACATTCCAACACCAATATTCTTAGTTGTTGGCTGAGAATTGTTGATCATAGGGATTGACTATCCAATAGATGCATTGGGACTAGCATACACAAAGGATAACTGGTTGATCATCACGATCTTCCCTTCACGAGGAAAACAAAGAGTACGAAAGATAGACAATACAATGAAGACCATAACATAGGTCCAATTGTGTCCTAGTAACAAGGTATAATCAAGAGGTGCATCAACTAGAGCTACCTCCACCTCTACCATATTCCCACCTAACTGGACCAGAAAGGAATGAATAATACCACGAGGGTAGAAGGAATGAATACCAAAATAAGTCAACATGTTCAATCACTTAATAAGATTCGGAGAATCGAGAGCTTTCCAACATATCAGGGACATCAGACATGTAGCAACACCTTCATCAACAACCACATGTTTCATGGTATACTTTGATTACTCCACGTGGATTTGGAATGCCACATGGTAAGGTAGGTGAGGCTTCACATATGTGATGTCAAACTTGATAACTTTTGAGCCACTAGGTTCTATAGCTCCTAATGCAGATAGTAAGGCATTCCTCTGTGAAGGACACTTCTGGAGTACCTCCAAATTCAACATCGCACAAAGGGTTTGACCTAGGTCCTCAACAATAGACTAGTTCTAGGTGGCTCTAGCATTTGGATTGTGGGTAGAGAGCTTGAGTACTCCTTTCAGAATATGAGGCGGTGGCTCTGGTTTTTCAATTTGTAAAGTCATCTCCAGAGTAGGAGGAGGAGATTCTAGAAAAACTATAGATTGTGAAGAGATATAATCTCAAGATCGGGTGGCTACATTAAATTTTGGATCGACCATATTGATACACAAATGGTCATCATATTGCAATGGAAGGTTTTGACTCCCACCAGCTGCATTTCTGACATTTGAGGAACTCGAGGCCATGTGTTGGTTATGTGGGAAATGACTCGTCAACACGGCGGGCGGTAGAGATAATAGCCTCGCATATTCCAGAAGTTTGGGGCATAAATGGGTAAGGTAATCATCTGTTAAATATTACATGGAAAATTCACCTTACATCTTTCTCATTTTCCCTCTCCATCATTATTATTCATCTTCTCATTATTACCATTGTCCTTGGGTTTATTATTATTTTTCCCACCCTTACGATTATTACGTCCTCTCTTCTTATTCTCGCTTGGTTGTTGGTTACCATTTGGGGTTTTCATCGATTGCACAAAGTGTACATCTACCAACTAAGTGGGATTGGAAGACACAGACAAAGTTGGCCCTCCTGCAAACTGGTTTAGAGACAACTCTTTGAAATGGCTTGTCAAAGAGTTTATGGATTTTACATTGGTGGAGCCTAAAATTCCATTGGCATGAGGTCCAAGATTTTGTCTAGGGTCATAAGTTAACTGCGGTGTGTCTGGAAGAATATGGTATGACATCATAGACTGAGTGTATATGAGATCTAACTGCCAGGCTTTAAATATCACTTCTTCCTCAGTGATAACCCTGAATGTAGAAAAATCCTTTGAGATAGGTGGGTGAAAATACTTGAGGAACCCTTATAAAAGAAAGGTAGAGGGTGTGGAGGTCTTAATAAACCTCTTCTATCTACACCACTCCTGGATATGATCTGATATATGAGTGGTGATGTCCTGGTGTAAAGTTGACAGAAGTTCTAGGCCAGCATCGTATTGAACCAACAATTGGAAGTGGTTAAGAAAGACCAACACCAGTTGATTAAAGGTCCCATGTGCCCCCCTAGGTAGCTCATTATACCATTTCGCAGTGACACCAATGAGGGTGCATTGAAATAATATTAACTGAATATAATCTTCATTAAGGGAATTCGAGGAGCACCATAGGCGAAAGGTAGTAACATGATCACAAGGATCCTCTCCATTCTTACCTTAAAATTTTAGAATGTCTGAAGGAAGCTTGGTGGGGATGGGGGGCCATGTAGGATCATGACTCACAGGGTCATTCATCAACTTAGAGAAGTCTGGAAGATTAAGTGTGGCCAGGAAAGGGAGATGGGGTTGTGACACCTGGCCCCAAGCTCCCTGGAAAGATTGTGTTTGAGGAACTGATGCCCATCCATGTTTCTAGTAAATACCATGGATATTTTCGAGATTATAATTCCCTCCTCTAGGCTGATTCATAAAATGTTGGTTGGGCATCATTCCAGTAGGAATGTTTTGATAAGGGTTATAAATATTTCCCCCATATGGATTAGATCCAGGTTGGTGATTGCCCAAAGCATGAAACTGACCTCCCCTGGGTGTGAATCTGGAGGATAGAGGTGGATTATTCATGCCAAACTTATTGGTTAGAATCGACACTGAGGAGGTAGGGGTATAGGATGGAACTCAAGAAGAATCTTGTCTTCCAAGTTGGTTGTTCCACCTAGAAGCAAGAGGAATAGGTCTAGGGTTAAAAGCAGGAATGCCTCCCATATTAGGAGTCATTTGAGGGACTTGAGAACCACCAAATGAAATTGGAGTATAAGAAGATGTAGTTCTCCCAGCCAACAGTTGGGATGGCGTTCGAAAACTGCGAAGTAATGTTTGACATACCATAGGAAAAGGGACTAGAGGCCATAGGGATGGACTGAACATTATGGTCCAGTGAGTGACCAAGAGACCCAAAAGTGTTCAAGCTAAGATATTGAGCATTCACTATAGGCCGAGCCATAGTAATGATAGGTGCTTCTGGTAATACAACCATTATGGTTGCAGGAGTTGAAGGGTGTTGGCATAGGGGAATACCTAGGGTTCAGCTCTAACTATGCACCAACAAACTGTAACTATTGGCCCTTTGGCAAAACCTGCAAAGAAGATGAAGTCTCACCCAAAGTAGCAATAGGGGGTTGTAGGACACAAGTGTCTACAACCAGAAGAAATGTAGGATGATTTCAGAACAACAATGCAAGATAACCCAGATATACTTAATAGTATTATGCTTACTTCATGAAGTTATTTATATATATTATCTTTAATAGGAAACACAACAATGCAATAACAGTATAATAGATAGAAAATAACACAACATCAACGAAAAAGAACAAGAAGATTTACATGTTTCACCCTCTCTTTAGGGATACGTCCACATAACTATGCTTATTGATTAAGTATATGAAAAATACACAGTTCTATTTGCACACTCAACTGCGGATCCTTCTCCTTCTTCCTCTTTATTCCCTCTCCCTGCACACCCAGTTGCAAGATAGATCTTTGCACCCAGATGAAGATCCACAATACAAGAATGCTCTAAGACATAATACTTCTACCTCTCCAAAACAACAATATCAACAAAAACCCCCTCTCAACTCTTCTAAACCTCCTTTTATACATTCCATGACTCTTAGACAACCCTAGACCAAAGCCTAGGTGTCAAAACCCTAGGTACCAAAAACCCTAGGTCCACATAATCTGCCTTTTCACGACTTTGCCGACCTATTATTCCTTCTTCTCCGCGAGGTGCTCCAAATCACCCATTGATGTATTCTTTCACTTGCTGACTTGTCTACGATCTATATTCTTTGTTGCCTTGTCTTCCTTGATCTTCTCTTTCAATGACTTTCTTTTCCTCCATCCTTTCTTTTATTCTTCTTTAACCACTTCGACCCTTCCTCGGTTTGTGTGTCTTCCGCACACTTCATGCTTTGTCTTTCTTCTTCTTTAATCTTTACTTTATCCCTTAATACATGACCAAGGGACAAAAAAGGGGAGCCATTAAATATAGTGGGTGTGGGAGTCTAAGGGCTCCCAGTGTTATGAAGGCTAGGTTTAATACTCATCCTTGTAGAATCACAAGTCTGAACAGTGGATGCGTGTGTACCACACCTAATAACTTTATTCATTTTAAAAGGAAAAGACTCAAAATATAGTGGTAACTATAACAAGAGGCGAGACCAGAGGGGACACTGGTATGATTCCATGATGACTTAAGACTCTAAAGATGAAAAATAAATCCTAAGGCCATCTAGTAATCAAAGAGCACAACAAACGTCAAACAACCAATATGCACACAAATGGGGTAAAGTGGATGAAAGTGGCCTCACTCCCTAAAGAAGGCATGTCTCACAAAAGAGGGGCCTGATACTCCCTACTAAATATCAGAGGTAAAAAAATCAGTTATAAGGGCCCTCATGGGCTTAACAACCAGTCGATCAGATCCTCCTAGAGAGGTAATCCTCCATAAAGGTTGTGTGTTGTCTGACCCTTATCTAACCTAGGGTACCTGTAGAATAACCCCTACAAGTAGCCTATGTGGCACCTAAATCAAGAAACTAATAAACCATTGTATAATCGATGCACATGCGAGCATTTGTAAGTCAAGTCCACCATATGTGAAGGTAGCAAAGCTCAAAAACTTGAAAGTATCACCTCTCACAGAGGTAAAGGAACTAGCAATATCCGCAAATACAAATAGATCCCCAAAAATATCTCTGACACTAAGAAGGTATCGGGGGGATATCCCTTCAACCAACCCCACACAACCTCGTGATGTACTCCAGTGTGAGCGGAGCCTCCTGATATTACCAATTATACAATGGATTTATCCACTCCCTTTGTTAGACACATATGTTGATTTAATTGCCTTGAAGAATTTTACTCACAAAATCCTATTCCAAGGCACTAAATCCTAAGCTAGTTTGTGCACCCTAGAAAATAAAATCATGACTAATCAATTTTAAATTACAATGTTAATTTAGTGGTTGTGATTACTCAAAAAGGTATGGTAGTGAAACTCATGATGTTATGACTCTGCAAGAAAAGTAAATATGAATATAATGCAAAGTCCTAACTTCAATTTTCAATGAATGATATGCTTCTAAAAACAAATGAAATTTTCAATTTCAACTCTGGAATTCTGAAGTAAAAATGTAATCTTTCATTACATGCACTAAGCTAATGACAAGGACTCAAAAGACCAAAATGCCAAGCAATACAAAATGCCTAATATTTTTGTATTTCCAATATAATAAAAATGAAAATGCAAGGACTCAAAAGCAACCTGATATATAAACTCTATTGTGTATAGAAATAAATAACTCAAGCAGGATACCAAGAAGCAAAAACACCTAGCCCAATGTACAAGGACAATCAAAATGAAAATGTGATGAGAAATACTCTGCCCAAAAATTCAACCAAAGATAGGTTTCCTATCATCCCACAAGCACTTAACAGGCACTACAGAGACCCTAGAAGACTCATCAAACATCAAATCCCACCCAACAACCACCAGACCCAGCAAAAAAAATAAGGAAAGTTGATGTACGTGATTGTTTAGGAAAACAAAGCATATGTGCGCATCTTGCAGAGGGACAACCAACGTTTATACGGGATTGTTAAGCCAAAACGCACGTATATGTTTCAAAAACAGAGGCTAGGAAAGGGAGAAGGCTGAAAACTCAGACCCAGAGTGAACATAAGCTGTCAAGAGATGATACAACAAGAAATGCAATAGAAGTGAGAGCAATCTAAGGAGAAAATTACTCCAAACCCTACGAAAGAAGATCCAATCCCGAGTATGGTCGCTAATTCTATTATGAGGAAAATCTCTCTATGGCTAGGGTAAAGCAAAACAAATGGAAATGACTGCAGAAATCAACTCTCTTCTCAAGTATGTTATGAAAACAAATATTCTAGCAAGACAAGATAAAATGCCTACCTCGTCCATATGTTTGATGAAGTCCACCATTGAGCACTTGACCCAAATAAATATACCTGCAACTAGTCCTCAACAACCAAGCAAAACAAGCATATGGTGATAATAAATGATGTTAGCACATTCAATAGAATAATCCATTAATAAACATGACAAATACACCCATGGAATAATAATTCAAATATTTGCAAGATATCAATTGGATGGGAAAAGAGTATTTTTATTAATATATGATCAGTAGAAGTGAAAAATGTTATAGACTTCCATGTTGGCACAGTTCGGAACCGAGAAAATAAGTTCCTTCTAGTTGGGCCTCCACCGCTTCAATCCTCCACCAAAGGCAAGCTGATAAGAGAGAAACAATGAGGTTCTCAATCAATAAGGGAAGAGCTTGGGGACTGAACACTGTGTTCAAACTTAAAGGACAAAGGGATGCAGACTCAATATGAAGTAAATAATTTCTCCAGGGTAACTTTTCTCTCAAAGTTGAATTATTTCTCCTCTTTCCATAGCTTGGAATTGGCCCATTTATAGCCTTCAGGATGGAACTGAAGGGATGAGATGAAACGTTTCCAATATATGGAAGGCCAAGGATCATAGATCTCCTATCGTGACATGGAAATCCGACATTAATTTTCATTTTTTGGCACAAATCCTGATGTACGCGGGCTGTAGTGGTGCAACCTACGTATACACATGTTGTATAGTAGGCAAGATGTGTACATGTGGAAAAATATGTATTTTTAGCTTTGGATTTTATAAACAGGGATGATAAGTCTTCATAGGGAAGTGGAAAAAGGACTTTTGTGCAATATTCCATAGGGTGAGGAAAATCTTTCTATAACAACGACATGATACCCTTAACAACTACATGTGATAACATTTGGCTCCACAGGGGATGGCATGCTCCCTGCAAGCTGTCAAGAATGCGCAGTTCCAGTGCCTTAGTTGTTGGGTTATGGAATTGAGCTCAAATACATCTTGCTGAGGACAACAATATGACATGTACACTACTCTAATTACAAAAATAAAACAAACACATATCCTGCAATAGGAACTTATTTATGTACAATCCTAAACTAACTGATATTTTTACAATGCGCAAGGTGAAAGCAAACTTCCACCATAGCCATCCAGACTGTTTGGTAATATATTTCTTCTTTTCACTGCAAATGATCCATAAAAGTAAGGGAAGTATGACAATAGAATGAAAACATGTTTTGGAACACTGAAAATACCCCCAAGTGATGATAAGATGAGTAATTTTGCAGGCCCCAAAGCTTTTGGAAAACTCAACTCCATATATAAATCCACAGGGTCATAAAATTTGTAATAAGGCA